>SJXQ01009605.1:169786-213019 GCA_006408695.1 Aepyceros melampus | reverse complement strand
AGGCGGTAGACGCGGCCGGAGAAGATGTCGGGCCAAACGCTCACGGATCGGATCGCCGCGGCTCAGTACAGCGTGACAGGCTCCGCTGTAGCCAGAGCGGTCTGCAAAGCCACTACTCATGAAGTGATGGGCCCCAAGAAAAAGCACCTGGACTGTAAGCCTCTCTTTATATAAGTGGGACATGCGCACGGCCGAGGCGCTCTGGACGCGTGCGGCGCGGCCTGGGCTCGCTGGCGGCTTATGCTGCAGCCATGCGACCTCGGAGCCGGGCTGTCCCTCACTGAGCTCAGGATCTCCCACTGTCGAGGTGTCGCCGTGGGTCAGCCCTGAAACCTTGTCTTTGAGCCATTTTTTTGCTCCTGCTGACCTTCAAGGTTTTAGTGGACAAAATAAATAAATATATATGTATATCTACATATGTATGTATTTACAAACACACTTTAAGTTACCAAGAAATTGTGTATTCTGGTTTAGGCGCTTTTCACCTTTTTTTTTTTTTTTAAACCCCCTTTTCACCCCGCCCCACTTCTGCAGTCCACATTAGAAGAAACCAGGGGTTGCACACTCGTAACCGAAATAACCACGAAAATGGATTCGTGGGAGGTCAAATCTATCACCCTAGTTGTTTCCTATAATACATTTGGGGTAGTTTTTACAATAGTGTCATCTCTTTCATGCTGCTGCTGAAGTTCAGTGCCTGTGTGTTATATGTCACCGCAAACTGAAATAAAGTCAAGCTCCTGAATGAGGAAATTGCACTTCACAGATAATGAAGATTTCATTTTCCACATCCTGACACACTTCTTTGTCCCATTCTCAGGAACTGCTGGGCGGAATGGCCACGCTGTGGCACAAAATGGTTGTGCTTTGCCAGCGTTTGAGATGGTGCAATTTTAGATGAAAACATTCAGTTCATATTTTGTTTTAAAAAAAAACTTGGTTATTTGATGGGAAAGGCTTTAATCTAGTTTGGAATCTGTTTCTAAAGTAAAGATTTCATTGGATTAGCATAGTAAATGTTTGTTATTGAAGGGCTAATAGGGACCCTTAGAAAAAGGCTTTCACCTGCTTTGAGTAGTGAGGCTCCTCACAAGTAATAATATATTCTGTAGTTACTGTTTGGTCTTTTGGACCTGCTTAGAATCTATCCTCCTGTGTTGTTTGCTGGTAAAGGTCAGTGTTGGCATGAGAGACACGGTGTAGCTGTACCACACTTTCCATCTGGCTTCCTTTGCCCATTTTCAGATTTTCTTATGCTTTAGGCCTTCCCCAGTGTGTGCCTTGTGCAGCTGAGAAAATGAAAGCACTGTAAGAATTGACTCTGGTCCTGGTGCAAGCAAAGCTTGATGAAGCTTGTAGCTGGATGATGTAAGGATTCTCCAGGCTTGCAAACCTGTTGTCTCATAAAAATGAATAATTTTGCTTCTGGAAGCTTGTCTGAGGGAGACACACCATTACTCTCTTCCTGAGAGAATCTTTTACAAAATGTGATTATGGTATTGTATGTTATCCATGCAGTGTGGGGTAAGAGAGGTCAGCTGGGCCAGGACCCCTAACACAAGTGGAGATTATAAATTCATGACCAGCTCGTTTTGCTGCAGTGTGCTGAATCATTTAGCCATGTTTCCATCAGTTTCCCCAACTCTGAAAGGATGACTCATGTCTGAAAGGTAGGTGTCAGTGTAGCCAATCCTCATAATAGAAAAAGCTATAGGTTGTGGATTTGCTAAATGGTTTGAAAATGATAGATCCATATAGTGATACCTTTCAGAGAACATTCAAAGGTTTGAGACTTTCCTTAAACATGTTTCAGAGAAAGACTGACTCTTCCATAGTCACCTTAATCTTTTGATCTTGGAAAATCTTCTGTAATTTTCCAGGTGGCTGGTTTTTCAGTATCGCTCTCATATGTTAGTGAGTGAGGTGATTCTGAAGATGTGGAATATAGGGGGAATATTCCATATTTAAAGAAATCAGCTGAAGGAGGAACTTTTATCAGATTGTTAAGATGAATAATCATAAGAGCTAAACATTTATTGAGCAGTACCATGTGCCAGGCACTGAGCTTTACAT
Organism: Aepyceros melampus; assembly: GCA_006408695.1. Taxonomy (NCBI): domain Eukaryota; kingdom Metazoa; phylum Chordata; class Mammalia; order Artiodactyla; family Bovidae; genus Aepyceros; species Aepyceros melampus. The sequence continues at coordinate 210,946 of SJXQ01009605.1, read as the reverse complement.
TTCTAATTTATCTTTGCTTAATAGGTTCAGAGAAGGTAACTAATATTCATAGCTTTTAACCACTGCACTTAACTACCATGTGTGGTTTTTTTAGTAATACTCTCTAGTCAGAGGGGGGACAGGAACCATATGAACTGGAATGGTCTAATCTTCAGAATACCCATCCTGTTTGCATGGCTTTGTGTGAAATTGAGCGTCACAACTCCACATACTTATTGTAATTTTTATGATAAGCATGAAAATTTTTTATTCTTTTATTTTAAAAAATGAGCAAAAGCCAGGGACTGAGGAGTATTGGTCTTTCTCTTTAACATTTTACTTTTCCAATAAGGCATAAAATAAATTACCTTCATTTAAAGTCAACCTTAGGGTGGAATTTGGAAAGCTATATATCAATTTACTGATATGACCTATTTTAATTAAACGTGATATGGAAAATCTCAACATATAAATGAATAATGTTATATGTATATGCATTGTAGGAAGGCATCTTTGTACAGAATTCTTTGCAATGTTCCTTTCAATAACAGTAGATGACCTTAGTAATTTATTTACAGGTTTCCAGTAACATACCAGTTTTAAAAGTGAGTCACGCCAGTTATTAAAACATGCAAACATATAGCTAAGTTTTTCTTTGAGCACTGAAATAATCTTAAGATTATTTAGTCATGAAAATATTAAATACTAGTTAGGAGGAAAAGAGCACAAAATGCAGAGTTGAGACAATGAAACCAAAAAAGTTTTTGCTAGTTGGATTTGTATGTAATTTTACAGTTTGGAGTTCAGATTAGAAGGTTGTAAGAAGAGAGTTAATGGTTCTGTGATTTTATTTTTTTTTTTTAAAAACAACCTTGGGTTAATTGAGCTCAGAATCTTTATGAAATGTGTACTTAATATTATTTAAAATACTGGTTTAAAAGATAATTTTTTCTCTTTGGGTTGATAGGCCACAAAAATTATTGTTAACTATAGTAGTCTAAGGCTTAATGATACTGATTTATGCTTTTGGAGGAATGATTTGTTAACATCTGGAGGCAGAATTTCATATAATAAGGCAGAGAAATAAGGAAACTCTGGACATACATTCTCAATTTTTTTCCTTGTTTTCAATAATAATATGTTTCTCAGAGGAAAAATATATTCAGAAAAGTTTCTCTGTAATCAGAAGTTATATATGAAATTTAAAGGATATGATTAAGGATAGTATCCTTAATAATCTAAATAAGGATTCTGTGTTTTCAGGTTCTCTTAGATAATGTAAAGCTTTTATTCCACACTCTACTAGAATAATGTTGCCCTCTGCACATGAAAATTAAACACCTAATCAATGTTTGGAGAAGGAAATGGCAACCCACTCCAGTATTCTTGCCTGGAGAATCCCATGGACAGAGGAATCTGGTGGGCTACAATCCAGGGGGTCGCAAAGAGCTGGACAGGACTGAGCCTGAGCGGCTGAACCTGCAATCAATGTTACTTTAACATTAGTTTTTTTGTACGTCCTTTCCCTGTAACATTGTGTACCTATTTGATAGCACATAGAATATCCAGGACTTGGCAAGCATTCACCTACTTGGTTACATTACATTACAAAATGTAAACTGTTTTACATTTCCATCCTTTTTCCGTTTCTGTTTTGTAGTTGATGGCCTAAGGGATAACCCAGGTCAAATAATACAGTAGCAGGATCCAGTATAACATCCAGTGCTTGCTTACCCAAATGCTGTGTCAGGGTTAAAGAACAACAACAAAATAAGAGTTGACCCAAAGTAACACCTGCAGGGAGAATTTGAGAAGTTTTACAGCCCTTGTATAAGATTAATTTTGGTTAACTGCTCTTACGAACAATTTCTATTATATACTATATTGTTAAAATACCCTGTTTAAGGTTGTCAAAATTTCAATCTTAGAAATTATTATCAACATCAAACCAAACCTTATGAAAAGCCAAATCGCTTGTCAGTAATCCTATTTTTTCCATTTTAAACCTCTTGAGAGTATTTAATAATGAGCTTATTTACTAATAAGTAATTCAAATTCTAAAGCTTATATTTGAGAGATATTGACATTCATAAATGATTCTTTCCCTCCAAAAATAAGAAAAAAATAAGATTATACTTCTTATAAGAATATCAAGTAAAGGTAATAGGAGATATAGAGTATATTTTGATTCAAGGCAAATATTGGCAAATGACCACAGACGTCCTACCACTTTAACTTCATTTATAAAATATTTGCTAATAAGTAAGAAATTTTATGAGTGAACAGAATGAACAATTAAATAAAAAATGTGTTTGTTTTACATAGGCTTTAGGATATAGCATATAAGATATATTTTCATTTATAGAAGTGCTATTTGTATACTGATTCAGTTGATCAGTTTTCTTTTGCTCATCATATCTGTATTTGTGATAACTTAAGAAATTTCTGTAGTGCTAATATCAAAAGCGTAAGCTAAGCTTACTGAGTAAAATTAATGTGCAGCAGTGTATAAAAGCTTACTGAATACTAGGGTAACTTGCAATATGAGAAGTGTGCTAACTTGCTATAAATGTATTTTATTTTGATTTCAGTTCTCATTTAACTATTTGTTATTGTCCAAAGAAACCCTCTAATTTTTTAGACCAAGGCATACTTTGTTCCTCCTCCTTGATTTCAGCAGAAGCCCCAGCCCATGTGGAAATGGTTTAGAACAGTCTATTTTATTTTTTAGATTGTCAGGAAGAGATGAGGAAAATAGGCTTCTAAAGACATTTGACACTATTATCATTCATACCTTAATCTGAAAGGGTCCAATTTGTGTGGTCCTGTGACATTCTCAGATGATGATCAGCATCCCAGAAGGGGAGAAGAGACCTTGAGAGGTGGAGAGTTTAGCAGGAGTAGAGGAAGAGTGGCAAAGAGTCTGAGGTCATATCAAGGAGCTTGCCCTAGAAATGATTTAAAATACTGGGTTGGCCAAAAAGTTCATTCATACCTCTCAGGAAGGTGGTCTGGGAAAACCCAAATGAACATTTTGGCCAACCCAATAATTAAGTAGCTTTATATCAGTTACTGGAACAATAAAGATCTTTTCCTGGATCTTTTTACTCCCACATTTTCAGAGAAATATTTTTTATGGTATAATGTTAAATATCTTAGGGTCACTTTAGTTTTTTCTTTCCCTTTTGAGATCAGTGTGGTTAGCATATACTTTCTTAGAACTAGTATAAAACTGATAAATCATTTTTTTAGAAGTTACTCTAGTGATTTAAGAGATTGTGTATATGAAAAAATATGTAAAACTATGTATGCAGTAGGTACATTCATATCGCAATTGCAAAATTAACTTCCTGCATTTTAGATTAAAATCTAGATGTTTGGTTCATTGCCATATTAGTTTTAATATTTAATAAATGGTTGTTGAAGTCTTAATTTGAAATTTAATCTGTGCACTTAGTTGCCATGGATCTTCCCTTAGCTTTTCACAAGTAAGTGAAGTGAAATTAGGTGAAAGTCGCTCAGTCATGTCCAACTCTTTGGGACCCCATGGACTACACAGTCCATGGAATTTTCCAGGCCACACTACTGGAGTGGGTACCCTTTCCCTTCTCCAGAGGATCTTCCCAACCCAGGGATTCAACCCAGGTCTCCCACACTGCAGGCAGATTCTTTACCAGCTGAGCCACAAGGGAAGCCCACGAATACTGGAATGGATAGCCTATCCCTTTCACAGCCCATGGAGTTCTCCAGGCCAGAATACTGGAGTGAGTAGCCTTTCCCTTCTCTGGGGGATCTTCCCAAAACAGGAATTGAACCAGGATCTCCTGCATTGCAGGCAGATTCTTTACCAACTGAGCTATGAGGGAAGCCCTTCACAAGTAAATATCCTTTTAAATATCTTACCTCCTCTCTTCAAATTGGTTGATGTTGGGATAGGGTGTTCTTTGGAGCTTATTTTGGTTTTAATAACTTGGTAAAGAAGGTCAAATGTGACATATAACCGTGTTCCCTGAGGGCAGAGAATGCTTTCCTTATAGAGTTGTATTTTAGATGATTCAACTCCTGAGCCAGCAGCTCCCGGAGAAGCTTCCATATAATCTTAATGCAGTTAAATAATTTGAAAAGCCACATTTCTTGCTATTATAAAATGTTTATTATCTAGTTTCACTTTGTTTGTAAATTCATTTCTCTTTACAGAGGATTATCTTGCTTGCTTGTAAGGGACATGTTGGCTATCTGTTTTTCTTTGGTGTTAATGTAATGTGGAAGTTTCTCTATCTTGTGCTTTTCGTAAAGGGGAGAATAGTTGGATGGCGTACTCAGTGTCAATTACATGATGACCTGTAAGTAAAAAATGATGGCATCTTCCTTGGAACAGTTGGATGAAAGTACAAACCAGAGAGAGTTATAACCTGAAGCCTGCAGCCCTTCTATAGCTCCTTTTCCTACTTTCTCTTCCATTTGTGCCAAGTGTGTGAGGATCCTCCTGTCCCCCTCCCCTGTTCTCCCATAGGTCCGTAAGATTTCTCTATTATGCATCTTTAAGAAGGCTCTGATGTCTTCTAAGAGATCTTGTGATGTGCCATTCCTGGCTACCCAGGAGGGAGAAGCTGGAAGCTAGAACTTTGCTTTGTGTGATTTTGCCTTGGGGCCTGATCATTTGTTTTTTCTCCTAGGATTAGCACTTTTATTTTAAGGTATAACTCTCCTCCTTTCTGTCTTCTGTATCTTAAACTTCTCTCTCTAGCTCTCTCATGAAATTTTCAAGTATCTCCCTTGAAAACAAACAAACAGAACCTCCTACACACAACTCTCCTTGAATTCTATGACCTTTTCCAGCAACCAACCTGTCATCCCCTTGCTTTTCTTTCACAACCAAGCTTCTTGAAACAGACACTCATAATGCCAAAGACAAAAAACACAGCTCAAGCCTCCTTTGTATATTCTGTCTCTTTGGCCTAATTCACACATGAAATGTTAGAATCCTTGTAGGATGTCAGACATTGTCCACTAAATTGCCCAGACCACTCCCACAAGGGTTCTCTTCCACTCAAATACAGTGGGTGATCAGTTCTTTTAAAACTGACCTCTCCTTCTTTAGCGTCTTCTACTTGGTTTGATCAGTCTTAATCTGTAAAATGATTACTATTACTACCTACCTCAATTTTTGTGAGAAATAATAGAGAGAATGCATCTAAGATACTGGCCCAGAACCTGGCACAGAAGCATGCAATGAGCATCAGTTATTACTACCACCGCTATAGCTAGCATCGCTAGTACCATTACTGCTGCTGCCGACATAACAACTGATACGTGATCCTTTCTGATTTCCCTTTACTAGGCTTGCTTTTAGTCTTCTTTCAATTGCTTTGGTTTTTACTTTAATTCTACTTCCCTCCCCTATAGTTTGGAAACTATATATACTATTTCAGTCCTTTTAGTGGTTGCCCTTAAAAATTTAATATGTGTACTTCGAGGCTGCCTAGATCACTATCTCTTTTTATTCCTCCCCCTAAAAGAGAAATTTAGAAGCTTTTCATTCCAGTCATCCACTTCTTACATCCTATTATTGTCCAGAGTTTTAGTCCACTGTTGTTTTAACCTCCAAAGTGAGTGAAGTCACTCAGTCGTGTCTGACTCTTTGTGACCCCATGGACTGTGGTCTCTACCAGGCTCCTCCATCCACGAGATTTTCCAGGCAAGAATACTAGAGTGGGTTGCCATTTCCTTCTCCAGGAGATCTTCCTGACCCAGGGATTGAACCCAGGTCTCCTGCATTGTAGGCAGACGCTTTACCATCTGAGCCACCAGGGAAGTCTTTAACCTCCAAAGCCAGACATTATTCTTTCATATAGGTACTGTTTATGTAGCTATATCCACCTTTACTTTTTTGCTAACCATTCCTTCATTATTCCTTAGGTTTTCTTAAACTATACCCTTTTGAATCTCCTTTAGTGAGGTTCTTCATTGGTAAACTCTATTTTTGTCTAAAAGACATCTTTATTCTACCCACATTTTTTGAAGGATAGTTTATCTGGATATACAGTTTTAGATTGAGTTATTTTCCCTATAAAGGTAACATTTGGCTTCCACTGTTGCTCTTAAGCAGTCATCTATTAGTCTGCTACCTTCAGGTAATCTCTCTTTCATCTGTACTGTATGTCTGTTTAGATGTAGTTTTCTTTTTATTTATCCTATTTGGAACTTGATGGGTTTCCTGAATTTGAGAAATTATGTCTTTAATCAGTTCTGGAAAATTTCCTGCCTTTCTGTTATCTTTGATTGTTCCCTACATCAATTCTCTTTCTTATTTCCTTCAAACATGATTGTGTGTGTGCTGGACCTTCTCATTATATCAATCTCTAAATATACCTTTCATAGTTTCTAATACTTTCTTTACTATGCTTTCTTTTTTAGATATCTTCCAGTTCATTAATTCTCTCTTTAGCTATATCTTGTCTGCTTTTACTCATCTTTAGTTTTTAATTTTATTCATTTATACTTTTCATTTTTGAAGTTTTTAGTATTATCTTGCATTGAGATAATATACATTTCTTGCTCACATTTTGAGTTTCTCTTTTATTTCTTTACACAACTCATTTTATATTCTGTATCTCACAGATCAATTACATGAAGCTCTGCTTCTGCTATTGTTTTTGCCTGGCCTTCAATAATGATTTGTTTCCTCACGTGTTTTGTTCTTGGACTCTGAGATCATGTTGTCTAGGACTTCATCTGTGGGAATCCTAGAAAGCCTAACTATATTTAGAGAGGATTTGTGTTTGCTTCTATAAGGTCCCACATGCACTACCATCCTGGGAGTACCTTAAAGTAATTTCTGTTCTTGGAGTTTCCCATCTAATGCAGGCCCATAATTCTTATTCATAATTTGAAAATCCAATAAGCTCAGAAGAACAACATCCTTTTGGAAATCATTTGTTGACAAAACGTGATCAGTCATAGCCATTTTACTACCTACCTTGAAGGTTCATATATTGAGCTACAGAAAGACTGTTATATGTATGTTGCCCAGATTATACTAGGTTACTTAGTTTATGGGTGTGTGCCTCATACTACTTTTGGAAAATCTGGGAAATCCTAAATTCTGAAACATATATGGCTCAAGGGTCTTAGATAGAGGAGTATAATATGTAATAAAAATTTGAATCACAAACTCCAGCAGGGTGACAAGCTATGTTTACAAATGCCCCAGAGAATTTTCCCCCACCACAGCTACCAAAGACCTAGGTGAATGAATTGTTTTCCTGTGATCTTCCTTTGCTTAAAGGTGTTCTTAGTTGTTTGTTTTCTCCTAATTTTGTAAGGCAGTAACTTGAGGGTCCCAGCTCTGTGAGGAGGTCTTGGTTCCAATTAGCCGTCTTGCTTAGTCTCCACCGCCTGGTTTTTTGTTCTTCAAAGGGCTGTTAAAATCTAAGCTTCTGGGCACTCACACTAGCACACGGCCTCAGGTCAGCTTTCTCTCAAGTGTCAGTTTACCTACCATGTGGTTTTCTGAATCTTCTTTCGTTTCTGGCCTTAGGGATTGCTTTTACCTTTTCGTGAATATAGCCAAATAAGTGGAAGGTGCCTGTAATATTTATCTAAATTATCAGGTGTTTTCCTCCTTGCTAGTTTACCTGTATGCTAGAAATGCAATCCACCTGTTTTCCCATCCTCTGCCCCCCATCCTCTTTGCTGCTGCTGCTAAGTCGCTTCAGTCGGGTCCGACTCTGTGCTACCCCATAGACGGCAGCCCACCGGGTTCCCCTGTCCCTGAGATTCTCCAGGCAACAGTACTGGAGTGTGCCGGGGTCCAGCCCCGGTGGATCCAGGGATATTCAAAGCGCGGACAGAGCGGGCGGATAGGAAAGGACAGGATAGGATAGGATAGCTCAGGACAGGATAGTATAGTGGGAAATTAGTGGAGTAAAGGAGGCTGAATAACTTGGTTTACAGGGAAGGCCAATAAAATCTCAAGACAAGAGATTTGCACCATCTACGTGGGCCACCGGCGTCCGCTTGAATCTCTAAAGGGGCCCCACCATGGGTCCCTTTTCTCGCAGATCTTAGAGCCAGGGCAAGTAAGTAGGCATGGTGAGCGCCCCCTCCCCCCCCCCCCCCCCCTGAAGGCTTCTTTATCTCTTCTTGCTATTCTTTGGAACTCTGCATTCAGATGCTTATATCTTTCCTTTTCTCCTTTGCTTTTTGCTTCTCTTCTTTTCACAGCTATTTGTAAGGCCTCCCCAGATAGCCACTTTGCTTTTTTGCATTTCTTTTCCATGGGGATGGTCTTGATCCCTGTCTCCTGTACAATGTCACGAACCTCATTCCATAGTTCATCAGGCACTCTATCAGTGCCTGATAAATCTATTTCTCACTTCCAGTTTATAATCATAAGGGATTTGATTTAGGTCATACCTGAATGGTCTAGTGGTTTTCCCTACTTTCTTCAATTTAAGTCTGAATTTGGTAATAAGGAGTTCATGATCTGAGCCACAGTCAGCTCCTGGTTTTGTTTTTGTTGACTGCATAGAGCTTCTCCATCTTTGGCTGCAAAGAATATAATCCATCTGATTTCGGTGTTGACCATCTGGTGATGTCCATGTGTAGAGTCTTCTCTTGTGTTGTTGGAAGAGGGTGTTTGCTATGACCAGTGCATTTTCTTGGCAAAACTCTATTAATCTTTGCCCTGCTTCATTCTGCATTCCAAGGCCAAATGTGCCTGTTACTCCAGGTGTTTCTTGACTTTCTACTTTTGCATTCCAGTCCCTTATAGTGAAAAGGACACCTTTTTTGGGTGTTAGTTCTAAAAGGTCTTGTAGGTCTTCATAGAACCATTCAACTTCAGCTTCTTCAGCGTTTATGGTTGGGGCATATGCCGGGGTCCAGCCTTGGTGGATCCAGGGATATTCAAAGCAGGGACGGAGCGGGCGGATAGGAAAGGACAGGACAGGATAGGACAGGATAGCTCAGGATAGGATAATATAGTGGGAAATTAGTGAAGCAAAGGAGGCTGAATAACTTGGTTTACGGGGAAGGCCAATAAAATCTCAAGACAAGAGATTTGCACCATCTACGTGGGCCACCGGCGTCCACTTGAATCTCTAAAGTGGCCCCACCGTGGGTCCCTTTTCTCGCAGATCTTAGAGCCAGGGCAAGTAAGTAGACGTGGTGAGCCCCCCTGCTCCAGATGGGAATTCAGCCTGGAATTATAGCACAAGAGGACAGAAACAAAGAGACATAGGGGGAGCCAGATTTCTTTAAAGGAGTTCGAGAGAGCAAGTCATCTGGTCCAAGAAACCGGTCTGAGAAACTGTTCCGAGAAAACCGGTCCAAACTTTATTTTTCACAAGCCCTCTTTATACAAATGAAGATCAATGGGTATTCAAATTTTGACAATGTCAGCAGTCCTGACTCATCTAGACCAGGCTTATTCTCTGCATACCTAAGTCTATACACAAGTCTTAGGTAATTTACATCATCTTCCGGCCAAAAGGCCAATTCAACAATTTACAGCTCTTTTCTGATAAGTGTTATTTCTTCCAAGGTCTGGCGCCATTCTCGGGTGGCACTAAACAAAGTTGCATTCTTACATAGCAAGGACACAGCAAGCAAGAGGGAGTACAATGATTTATAAAAGAAAGCAGTTAACTCGAAAGCCTAGTGTTACTAACATCAAAAAAAAAAAAAAAAAACACTACATGTCTTTTTCCAAATATTGTTTGTATAGCTGAAACTTCCAGGTGCAAATAAGGAGGTCTGGCAGCAATCATTGAGGCAACAGCGAAATCCTATCACTAATAGGGTTTTGGCTCTTAGAAGAGGTTTGTAACTTTAAAACACTTCAAGGCCTTTTTGCCCCTCACAGTTGGGGGGTTGTGAGCAATTCACAAGCTTGTAAAAGGTCAGGGGAACCTGTTTAGGCAGACTAGAGTGTTATCAAAGGGGGGTTGGGCTGAAACACTCCTTTCAAATGCAGGAAGCTGAAGCTTTGAATTAACTCTTTCCAAGAAACTGTCAGAGAATAGTGGGGAAACAGACAAATTCTTATTTTTAGGGGTACATGCTCAAGAAAAACCAGGGAGAAATCCAATAACTCAAATTGCTCTGCCATCTGAGTGTGCCACGTGACTCTGTCATGGGTGGGATTCCTCACACTGGCCCCTGACAGGAGTGGGTTGACATTTCCTTCTCCAATGCATAAAGTGAAAAGTCAAAGTGAAGTCGCTCAGTTGTGTCCGACTCTTAGCAACCTCATGGACTGCAGCCTACCAGGCTCCTCCGTCCATGGGATTTTCCAGGCAAGAGTACTGGAGCTGGGTGCCATTGCCTTCTCTGCCCCTCCTCTTTACACAACTCCATAGTTCATTCCAGAGCAACTCTGACATTCATCAGCTTCGTTATACTCTGCATTATTTGGGGGCCTTTGTACATGCTGCTTCTGTGTCTTTATATATTTTAAAATCTCATTTCTGAAACCTACTGAAAAGGAATGAGTGAAGCTAGGTTTCAGGAATGAGATTTTAAATTTGGTTAAAATTATAGCCTTGATAGGAAAAGTGTTTTGGTTATGGATTTAAAGCATCTGTGTGCTTCTCTTGGTGTATATCATTATTGATGAGGTAGTGGATGACTAGATGTTAATATCAAGAAAACTCTTCACTAGCATCATGTGGGTGTAGATGTGTGTACCATTTGCTTGGTTTGTTTCGAGTTGGATACAGTTGGGTAGCATTGTTTTTCACTAGCCATTTTATAATTTATAACTACCTACATTATTAATGGCAAGGATATTATAGAAGAAAAATGTTATTTCAAAAATAGCTACATGCTGTTAATTTTAACTGAAATGATTATTATTCACTATATGTATAGTGATATAATATTACCATTAACAATTTGAGGGTTTTAGAGAAACAGTGAGGAAAGGAGATAGCTTAACTGAAAGCTTTGGATTCTTTTACCTTTGTAAAGAGAACAGTGAATATCAGCATATTTAATTTGGCTTTTCATGACCTGTTTGGAGAAACTAGAAGTTACTTTTAGTATTGAGTCTTTTAGTAGCTTTATCAAACACAATCCCATCATTTATTCATTTAGCAAATATTTGAGTATTTACTAAATACCAGGAATTGTTCTGGGCTTCCCAGGTGGCGCAGTATAAAGAATCCACCTGCCAGTGCAGGAGATGCTAGAGACACGGGTTCAATCCCTGGTTCAGGAAATCCATGGAGAAGGAAATGGCAACCCACTCCAATATTCAAGCCTGGGAAATCCCATGGACAGAGGAGCCTGGTGGGCTACAGTCCATGCGCTCGCAAACAGTCGGATGTCACTGAGCACACACACAGCACCACCAATAATTGTTCTAGAAGGCGTGGGATGCTAGAGTGAGCAAGATACACAACTCTTGGCATCAGAGAGCTTGCAGGTTACTTGGGTAGACAGAAAATGAAAAAAGCTAATTGCATGTTGTTCTAAAAAAAGTTTTAACAAGGGAGGTGAAGTCCTCCATGGAGGTGCATTGCAGCAGAGGTGATGTTTAAATCCATCTTTCAAGAATAAGCGTGACTGACCTGGGTGAGGGGTGGACCAGGGCTGTCGCAGACTGTTATCTTGGAAGAGGCTTGGGGTGAGCGAGACACATTTTGGGAATTGAAAGAAGTTAAATAAGGGCTGATGAAAGACTGAGGTTAAGAAGACTGAGAAAGCTATGAGACAAGACCTAAGTTGTGGGTAGGGCCAGATCTGGAGGGTCGTCTAGACTCCAGAGAATACTAGAAGTTGTCCAAGATTTTCATTTTTACAGATGAGTCCCAAAGGGGTGAAAATCACACATTCTTTGTGTGTTAATACTGAATACTTCTTTATCTATCTGCCTTGAGCAGTTGCCCTAATGGGTCATTGCCTTGTTCACCTAATTCTGATTGCTGTGCCTTTGCCAGATAATAATCCCTGTGTGGGGTCATGTGGGAAATGTAACATACATGCACACGTGCTTAAGAGTGTGAATTCAAATTCTATTCACCATAAATGCAAACATAACCCTGGGCACTTGTGACACAGGGATACCCATGCAGCTGCCCCTGGTGACCCGTCCAGACCTTATCCTTCCAGTCTGACCCCTACATGCCTTTTGCCTCTCCTTGTCTTTTGCTTGGTTCTTGGGTCCTGGTGCTGACAACAGAGAATGCTCCTTATGCCATTGGTGACAATGAAGACTGTAAAGATTACAGACATGTGTCATTAGTTGAAAGTCTCCTAAAAACGACATGTTAAACTTTAAGGTCTCTTAGTTTGATCTTCTCGTGGTGACACAATTTATAACATTCCTTAACGATCATGACTGAAATAACAGAATTTTGTAAAATCAGGTTCCCAACTAAAAAAAAAATCTAAAACAAAAACCCCCAAATATAAACCCCCAAGCCCCCCCAAATCACCGTATATATTAAATATGTCTAAGTATGTTTGCTTCATACTTCATTGGGTTGGTCTGTTAGCCTGTTAACACCAAAGAAAAAATACAAAGGTTGTTAAAATTTAGCTTAAGAAAATATCCACCTGAAGAATATTTCCTTTCTCCTATTCTTCCCAAAGCCAGTTGCTTTTCATATCACCGTCCTTTGTAATTTTTCCTGAGCTAAATATTAAAAGATATCAGAAAATGTCCTGTTGATTCTTCCCTAATAGAAATTTTTAAAACTTCATATAATCTCATTATCAACTTAATTAGCATCAAATTGTACGGCTTACAGATCTGTCATCTAGCTAAACACTTCAGTTAGACCATGGCATGATGAAGTTTTGTGTTTTTTGGTCTTCCTGTCCCAATAGAATTGCAGTGTGTTCGTGTTTTCCTGGTTTCTTTGTTAAGTATTTTAACACTTAATACTCTGGTTTTGGCTACCCTTGACTGAGCATGAGTGTACTCATTTAAGGTACGTGGAAGAGTGATAAAGGGTTTCCCTGGTGGTGCAGAGGTTAAAGAGTCTGCCTGCAATGTGAGAGACCTGGGTTCGATCCCTGGGTGATTTGAGTCTGTGCTAATGGACAAGCTGCACCGTTTTTAACACCTGCGTCTCCTCTTTGCTTTGTGTTTCTCTATTTGTTCTTTCTCCCCACCCTCTGCCAAGAATTCTCATCATGGTTCCAAAGGAGTCATTTAATTTTTAGTTCTACTTTGCATTTTTTTTTTTGAAGAACAGTGCACTGTAGTAACATTATATGTCAAGAGTTGGTTCTGTGTATGTATGTGTGTGTATATAGGAGTGGTAGAACAAAGATTTGACTTTGGTCTTTCTTGTGGATCATACTAATCATTTCATGCAGTTACACTGTGAATTCAGCAAAAGATGCTTCTTTAATTGAGTTCAGTATTACTTTTCCAGGTGGAAAAATAAGAGTATAAGTTGGGCACTCAGTTGGCAGGGGTGTAAATTGATACACACTTTTGGGAGGACAGATTGGCAGTACTAGTCAAAACTCTTGAAAACTCAGGAATTTGTTATAAATTTGTCTCAGATAAATAATTGGAAAAATAGAGAAAAGTATGCATTTAAGGGTATTTGTTGTAGCAGTCTATAGGAATACAAGATAATACACCTAAATACTTGACGGTGTTTGCCAATAAGCAGCTGAACAACCTTTAAAAATGAGTTTCTTATAGTTGACATGGAAAGACAAATGAGATATAATTGAGTTTTCATTTTTAAAGGAAGTATGTGTATGCCCATAGTATTTATTTTGGTAGAATATATGCAAAAATGTTATCTGTGGGTGGAAGGATGTTTATTTTCTGCTTCATACTTATATTAATCATGACTGTGAGTTACAAGAATGTAGATCAAACTATTTTGACAACTTCACCAAAAGAAAGGGACCGTCTTCTTAGAGCTGAAGTTTTAGACAAGCTTAAGGAAAAACACTCATTTACTTTGCCCAGGTCCTGGTTGACCTGTGTGAATATGTGGCATGATGCTAACAGTTTCTAGTCCAACCAGAGCTTCTTAGTGGGGAACCCTAAGAACTAGTGGCTTGATACAAGTTTTGTTTCTTGATCACATCACAGTTTGCTACAGATAGTTCATCCCATCTTGTTGCATTCGTCACCTAGTGTTTCAGAGCCCTCCAGGATTCTGTGCATCTGTCTGATGGAGGAAGGAAGACAGAAAAGGGAGTAAGTATTGCAGGAAAGATTGAGGTGATGATGCCTGGGCGTCATTTCCACCTATTTTCCATTGGCAAGATTTCAATGGCCTCACCAAAGTGTAAGTGAAAGTAGGAAATGAGTCTAGATATGAATCCAAGAGGAGAAGGAAATGGTGTGAACACACAATTGTTGGCTCCACCATGCCCATGGAAAAAGAAATTGGATTATAGCTTGTCACCTGTATCTTAAAAAACTTATTTTATGCCACTGAGATCTCCAGAGATTTCATTGCTATACTAATGTCATTAATATCTAGCAATAAGCTGCATGTATGCTAAGCCACATCAGTTGGGCCCAAGTCTTTGCAACCCCATGGACTATAGCCCGCCAGGCTCCTCTGCCCACGGGATTCTCCAGGCAAGAATACTGGAATGGGTTACCATTTCCTTCTCCAGGAGATCTTCCCAACCCAAAGGCTGAACCTGCATCTCATGTCTCCTGCTTTGGCAGGCGGGTTCTTTGCCACTAGCGCCATCTGGGAAGCCATGCTAGTTGCTGTTTCTTTCTTTCTTTTTTTTTTCCCTGTGAGGCCAGATAATTCTGGAAATGGATGACAAATGGCTGGTAATTCTCACTGCATGTTCCTCCATCCTTGGCAGGCATTGCAGATTGATTCTGGCACTCTTTCTTCAGAGCCACTGGTTTGGCCTCAGAGTGCACGCATGTACAATGTTTTGGATTTCTACTGTCAATCATAGTTGACATGTAAGATGAAACAAATTTGAGGTCACTTGTCTAGGCAATTTATCTATGCTGGCTGCTGAGGCATACTGCCCACTAGATTTATTTATCTGGATTTATTTATTTATCCAGAATTGACATTCATCTTGGTTGGTCCCAAGCCTGAGGTTCATATACCAGTGGTCTTATCTTTAAAAGCTGCTGCTGCTGCTAAGTCACTTCAGTCATGTCCGACTCTGCAACCCCATAGATGGCAGCCCACCAGGCTCCCCCATCCCTGGGATTCTCCAGGCAAGAACACTGGAGTGGGTTGCCATTTCCTTCTCCAGTACATGAAAGTGAAAAGTGAAGTCACTCAGTCGTGTCTGACTCTTTGCAACCCCATGGACTGCAGCCTACCAGGCTCCTCCGTCCATGGGTTTTCCAGGCAAGACTACTGGAGTGGGGTGTCATCGCCGTCTTTAAAAGCTAGTAATAGAGTAATTTGTATGGTCAGGCCTTGCAGGGGGAGTGGTTCTTCCTTGCTCCATTTAATAGCAAAATGCTGCTGTTCTTGATTTTTTGTTTTTTGTTAACAGAGACAGTTAGAGCAATTGTGAGACAGGGAAAGGATGCTTTGAATTTTTACATTTAAAAATCTACACTTCTAGGCATGGAGTCTGATATTAATCAATTGCCTCTAAGTTTTACAAAGCACAATAGAATTTTCATACCAAGGAATTTTCTTTGAGCTGCTACTTAAGTGTCTACAGGGATATGATTTTTTTTTAATATGAGATGATTCTTGATTTACTTATTTGATATCTAATATATTAGCAGTCTCTTTTTCCCTGTAAGATTTAAATGAAAAAGAAAGGAACCTCCTCCACCCCCACCCAGGGCTGAAGGGGGTGAGCATTGTACTTGGCGTGTGTATAGAATCAGTTGCTGTTATCTCCACAAACCCCTGTGAAGTAGATTCTCTTATCCTAGGGAGGTGGGGACACTCACCTAAAGTCCCGTATCTATTGCAGGAAGGAGCCCAGGGTTCTAACCGCAAGACAAAGGATTTTTTTCCCCCTTGTATTGTGTTTTTTGCTTGTTGTCTGAGTCTCTAGTATCACAGGTAGCAATAATCCAAAGGAAACAAAGCCAACTAAAATACCATGTGATTGTTGTAGGGAGGAAAAGTCAGGGTGAGCTCTAATGACAGTCCACTAGCTAATGAGCTTGATGGGCAAAACCCCTGTGACTGTTCTCTTCTGGCTAAGGGGAAAAAAGGTGGATGGGGTTAGTTTCAAATGACTATCCTTAACCTAGTCTCACTCCTCTCAACAGTTAGGTCTCTTGATGATTTGCTACTGAAGCCTTTATTTGAACATATTTGTTAATTAAGGCGTTTGGGCAGTGCTGGGTGGTGCAACAGAACTGATTAGTGATCAGAGGCATGCGTGCATGCTTATTGTGTCTGACTCTTTGCAGCTCCATGAACTATAGCTCCCCAGGCTCCTCTGTCTATGAGAGATTTCCCAGGTTAGATACTGGGATGGGCTGCCATTTCCTTATTCAGGGGTTCTCCCTGACCCAGAGATCGAACCTGTGTCTCTGGCGTCTCCTGCATTGGCAGGCAGATTCTTGACTACTGAGCCCCAGGAAGCCCTGTGGCAAGAGGCACTATGGTAATTCCAGCCTCTTTTGCTCTCTGGCTGTCATCTTGGCCAGGTGAACTTCATTTCTTTGCACTTCAATCTCTTTTTTTCCAAGGCATCATGGGGTTATGTAACATTTAAATAAATAGATTTGTTAAAAACAATAAACTTCAACCCTATAGCTTGCCAGGCTCATCTGTCCATGGGATTCTCCAGGCAAGAATACTGGAGTGGGTTACATTTCCTTCTCCAGGGGATCTTCTTGACCTACGAATCAAACCTGGGTCTCCTGCATTGCAGGCATATTCTTTACCAACTGAGAGCTATGAGGGAAGCTCCAACCCTAAACGACTCTACAAATTATTGTTATTAGAGAAATAAGCCTTCCAAGCCCCAACAGTTATCATCCTAGGAAATCTTTCAGGTGTGCTGTGTGGCACTAAATATACATAAAAAGCCCAGGCTTAGCTGCTCTCCACGTATCTTTGGCATCTGCTGGAGAGATGATAGTTTATTCCTAGAAGATAAGAGAATTGGGCAATTAAACCCTCACTGTATGGTTTTCATGATCTTGTTTTTATTCTGTGGACAGATGTTAGTACTGATTATCAAAATACAAGTGTAACTTGTGTTTGATTAAAATCAGCTACTAAAATAGATTGTTGAGACTTGATGGTATAGGCTTAAGCTTTGCATTTTAAGTATTAAGCTTTTCAAACGCAGAGTCTCAGTAAAAGAAGGTTGTTGCTTCTTAAGAAAAATAATGGTAGTTGTTCACTGAAATGTTTGACAAGACACGTAGGCAGTGATAAAACAAACATATGGAGTGGCTTTATGTTGGATCCAGATTCTTCATGGTTAGCATTTTCTACTATTGGTTTATATTTGAACACATGAATAGAAATGGAGAGCCACTGAATATACCGATTTGCGTTAAGCACTATTGAATTGAAAGATTCTTAAAATATTTACAAAAAATTTTTGAGAGTAAAATTGATTTTAAAGTCAGGTCAGTTTCATGATGAATCTCAATTTATATTTTATATACTAATAGTGAAATATACTTGAAGGATTTAATAACTTTTAGGGCCAATAGAACGGTAAACAAGGCTTTGTAGAACCACATAACAAAATGCCGTCGATACGTAATGTTAAGGATACTTATGTTCATTGTTTGTGTTGAAAATATTTTAGAAAACTATTAACAGAATAATTGAATCCTTAAAATTTTTACATTTGAAAATTTAGTCCTTACAGCTAACAGTAAGCTTTGTAGTTGTGATTAAGAGTTCATAACATTTAATAAACTAGTTAGCCAGATGCAATATAACTTTGCGAGCATGCTAAGTTGCTTCAGTCTTGTCTGACTCTTTGCGACCCTATGGACAGTAGCCTGCCAGGCTCCTCTGTCCATGGGATTTCCCAGGCAAGAATACTGGAGTGGGTTGCCATGCCCTGCTCCAAAAAATCTTCCCAACCCAGGGATCAAACCTGAGTCTCTTAACATCTCCTGCATTGGGGGATGGGTTCTTTACCACTAGTGCCACCTGGAAAGCCCCTATAACATTAGGAAGGTTTTAGTATGTAGAGCTTGTCAAAATCATAATTAGCTCATAATTATGAACTATTTCATTTTCAAACATTGTGTGTTTTTTGCTACATATTTCTGAAAATGTATAAACTTGGCTGACCTCTGTTAACAATGTGAAAAGGGGAAGCATTTGTCTTGATGTGGTAGTACCATTTTTTGAGGTAAAATTTTAATTAACCCAGAAATTAATTATTGGTAGTAGAGCATTGAAGTTGAAATGCGTAAGAAGTGGTATATTAGCAGTGTCTGCACCACAGTACAACTTACATGTATATCAGATCCTGGATATTTTATATAAAATCATGTTATATGGTAGTTTAAATAATTTATATTATATGATGGTTCTTAAAAAAATAATACCTTTTGCATTCTAATTTAATAATTATTTTTGGACTGTTAGTTAATGTAGGAGTCAAACTAATCCTGCCCGCCTCATTTCTTATAGTGCACAGCAGAAGAGATAAAATTGAAGGGTATTAGGGAATGCGGAGAAGGCAATGGCACCCCACTCCAATACTCTTGCCTGGAAAATCCCATGGATGGAGGAGCCTGGTAGGCTGGAGTCCATGGGGTCGCTAAGAGTTGGGCACGACTGAATGACTTCACTTTCACTTTCATGTATTGGAGAAGGAAATGGCAACCTACTCCAGTGTTCTTGCCTAGAGAATCCCAGGGACGGGGGAGCCTGGTGGGCTGCCGTCTACGGGGTTGCACAGAGTCGGACACGACTGAAGTGACTTAGCAGCAGGGAATGAGACGGAAAAGCAGAAATTGCCATAGTTGTAAGACTTAACCTCTTTCTCTTGAGCTGAAGATTCACTATTCCCGTTTCTAGACTTATTCCTATGAAAATGCATAAGGTTTTGTACTGTCAGCCTTCTCTTTCCTTGCAGGTATGTCAGTTTCGTTACAACCAACCAATCAAAACAACTTGTTCAGTGTATCTGATGCTTTAACAGGGAATTAAGTATTTTATTATTAATGTGTAAATGAGCTGAGTTGTGTTTTCCTAGACCTACAAACCTTCTTCCAACAAATGCTTTGTAACTAATTTTGACATTTTAAAATATGATTTATTCAGCAAAAGAAGGTTAATGAAATCACAGTATTTTCAAAAGCTATGCTGAAGGAGGGGTACTTCAGAAATATGTTCCATATCATAGTATATTCCTCAAGGAGAAGTTTGTTTATCATAGTAGTATTAGGAGGTACTTCCTGGAAAAAATATAAATACTCAAATAACCTTCAATATGTGATGTTCCCTTTAATTCTTATGTTCAAGAAAATTACCTGAGAGTGTTTTTTAATATTAAAATGAATGCAAAGGAAATTTTAACTAATTGTTCAGAGATAAGGTAGAGTAGAAAGAGGTTAAGATGAATAAAAGTTTTTTTCAAAATTAGGGACCTCATTCTTTTTGGTCCTCTTGATCTTTAGATGATAAGCAAGTAATTAAATGATAGAATACCATCATAGTGAAATTGGGTTAATGTTTCCCAGATTTCTCATGTACACCCGTGGCAGATTCATGTCAATGTATGGCAAAACCAATACAGTAAAGTAAAAAAAAAAAATTTATCCCAAAGTTTCCATTTTTTAGCACTTGTTTTTTGTATAATTTTACTTATAATCTATCTTTTTTAAACCATTCCTTGTATGATCAAAATGTATTTGGGTTCATTTGCCATTGATATGTTCAACATATGTTTATTGAGGACCACATTCTGCTAGGTGTTGGGTTTCTTGCTCTTATGGTTTTATAATTTGGTAAGAGAGCCAAATTAGAGCTTTTAATTCCAAGAAATTAATTGGATGCTTGTTTGAAAGCTGTGTTATGTTGTTTCATAGGCATGTTATAAAGACTTCAGTATATTCAAATATACAGGATGCCTGACAATTCAGTTACCATGAAGGCTGCTCTGTCATCAAACTGTCTTGGCCCCTCACCTACTTCCCTTTTTCTGGGTTGTTCTAAATGTCCTTGTCCCTAATGTTGCAGATGGGATGGGGGAGGCTGTTCTAAGACCTACTCTGAATCTTGATGGGTGGCTCATCTGAAGGATGAAAGATTTTGAATCACAGGTACCTTTACTACCTCTGAGTAACACATAGTTTCACTGAAGGGTGGGGTAGGGACTCAGTTTAGCAGAGACTTTTCCATGAACCTACCGCTTAGTGAGATGCTATGAAAAAGCAGGTAAGACAGAGCAGCTTCTATTGAGTCCTCATAGGGTGGATGTGTAAATAGACCAATAATAATATGCCATTATAGGTGATATGGAGCAAATATAACCAATATTCTGGGAGAGCCAGAGGAGGGATGGTCAGTTTTGCAAGAAGTGAGTCAGGAAAGGTTTACTGAACTGGCTATGTTTGGCTGCACATAGGGAGACTAATAGGAGTTTGTCAGGTAAAGAGGTGTGACTAGGCACAACATATTTAGTGTAACGGAGAAGGCAGTGGCAACCCACTCCAGTACTCTTGCCTGGAAAATCCCATGGACAGAGGAGCCTGGTGGGCTGCAGTCCATGGGGTCACGAAGAGTCGGACACTTACTGAGCGACTTCCCTTTCACTTTTCACTTTCATGCACTGGAGAAGGAAATGGCAGCCCACTCCAGTGTTCTTACCTGGAGAATCCCAGGGACAGGGGAGCCTGGTGGGCTGCTGTCTGTGGGGTCGCACAGAGTCAGACACGACTGAAGCGGCTTAGCAGCAGCAGGACAGGAAAGGAAAAGGAAAGAGAGGTAGAGTGGGACTGCGTAGTAAAGGATGATAGGGCCACTGCTAAGTTTCGTCTTACAATGCAGTGAGAAGCCGATGCAGGGTTTTAAGCAGGGGAGTTCCATTATGAGATTTAATTTTTAGGAATATGTTAATATATCTGGTTACATCATAGATGTCTACATTTAGGGAGAATGGAGACTGAGTAGGGATACTGGAGTGAGTCAAATGGGAATGAGCGTCTGAACAGGAAATTGGCAAGGAGATCAAGTGAAGAGGCTAGATTTGCAAGGATATTCTGCCACAGAAGCTGTGGGACTGTGTTTGAAGGGTAAGGGGGAAAGGTTAGAGACCAGAGAAACCTAAGCTTTTAATTTGGATAACTATGGAAGCAGAATCAATGAGTTTGAAAACATCTAGACTCTTACTCTTGAAACATCCAAAACTGAACTATTTTCCCCTCACACCCATGTTATCTCATGTCAGGTATCTGAATGTCGGTTGACAGCAGCTTCATCCATTCCATTGCCTGTCGTCGAGATCTTCTTCTACTCCTTTCTTTCCTCCCCTTTATTCTGTCAGTCAGGAAAACCTGTTGGCTCTGCTTATTGCAGACATATAGTGATCCAGCCACTTGTCACCACCTCCTCTGCCAATCCCAGCCACCACCATCTCTTACCAGGATTACTGCAGTAGCTGCATAATTCTGCAGTTTGAGCTATCCTTTTTGGTGTCATTCTAGTCTGTGGCTCTGCTCTACTCAAAACCTCCACTCCACTCATCCTCAGATGGAAAGGCTTTATAATGACCTCCAAGGTCTGTAGGATCTCCCCACCCCCCACCCTTGGCTGCAGACACATTGGCCTCTAACTGTTTCTGAGCGAGTCGGGCTGGCCTCCACCCTGGTACCAGCTGTTTCTTCTGCCTCAAATGCCCTTTCCTGCAAGTGAAATGGCCTCTGTCTCCTACAATATAGTAGGAGAGAATGAAATTTATGTAGAAAGAAGATATTATTTTACTTATTAATCACATTATTAATGTAAGTTCTCAGGTGAATTGTGATGTAGGGATAGTTTGGAAGTACTAGCCACAGTTGTATGTTAGCTGAACTTCAGGTGAACTTCATCACAAACATGGGACCCGCGTAGGATTAGTTTCCTGAAGGGCATGGAATAATTTGCTGTTTTTGTTCTTAAAACAGGGGTTTTCGTTGTCAAAGTGCTAGGTAAGAACAACTAAATCCATGCAGTAAACATGTACATAGCAAATGAGTGATTAACCCCAAATCCCCCACACCCTTTATTCTGCCTACATTGTTAGAGTTCATCAAACCCTAGGAGAAGGCAATGGCACCCCACTCCAGTACTCTTGCCTGGAAAATCCTATGGACAGAGGAGCCTGGTAGACTGCAGTCCATGGGGTCGCTAAGAGTCAGACATGACTGAGCTTCTTCACTTTCACTTTTCACTTTCATGCATTGGAGAAGGAAATGGCAACCCACTTCTTGCTTGGAGAATCCCAGGGATGGAGGAGCCTGGTGTGCCATCTATGGGGTCGCACAGGGTCGGACATGACTGAAGTGACTTAGCAGCAGCAGCAGCAGGATGAACTTGAAGAGCTTCAGTGAGGCAAGAATTCCTGGCTAACTGCAGTCCACCTAGTCATGTTAAATTTTGTATCATGTCCATTTCTAACTACAAAAACTTGATAAACTGGACCTTTATCATAAGGACTTAAATTTTTGTATAAAAATTATTTTCTAAGAAAGCCAAATCCTAGTGGATGTAAAGCAATCTTTCTTAAAGCAAAGACCAAAGGGTCTAAATGGACTTGAAGCCCATCATTATTGTTTTTTAAAAAATATTTATTTATTTGGTTGTGCTGGCTGTTAGTTGCAGCACGTGGGATCTTTAGTTGCAACATGCAAACTCTTTGTTGCAACATGTGGGATCTAGTTTCCTGACAGGGATCCGACCCATGCCCCCTGCTTTGGAAGTTCAGAGTCTTAGCCCTGGACCACTAGGGAAAGTCCTCCATCATTATGCTTAATTTATCAATAGACTCTCAAACTGTGTTTTTTTAAACAAACATGTTAGGAGTTGACACGAACTTCTTTACTTTCATCCCTCTTTACTCAGTTGTACCTTTGTGTGAAACAGGATTGAAGAAAAATTTAAGTTGTACTAATCGAAATTAGAATTGATAAATTTAGTGCCAGCTGTTGTATGATTCCATTAATCCAAGTGGATGTAGCCATTGGCTTAAAGTATATTTAAGCTCTAATATATTTGAAATTCCTCTAGGTTGCCTAGATAATAACTGGAGTATAAAAAAGTAAAGTAAGAAAGTGATTTTACCCCCATATAAGTGGCCTGGGCCAAAATTGAACTCTCAATTTAAGTAATCTGCTGAATTTGTCAACAGAGATTCTTTAATATTTAAGTTTCAATAAATTCATTAGAATCTGCTCCCTGGTTGTTGTTAAATATCTCTGTGGCCAGTAACTCTTAAAAAAAAACAAAATGGTGAATTTTATTGGATAAATATGACCAACCTATTCTGAAGAATATTCAATGTAATAAAAATAGTGCTTAACTAAGGGGCCAACTTACATCTAAGAGACTTAATCTAATTTTATCTGTTTTGCAGGCCTGTACAGGAAGAACCCAGATAAAATTTCTAGGAAAAAATCAGGGCTGACTCTATGATACGAAGGAAGGCTAAACTTGGAGAGTTCAGATAAAGGCAGGGTGCATGCCAGTTTAACAATAAATATCAGTGAATAGGTCTTCTGTTCACCCAGTCCTGTTTTGGATACTTGGGGGTGCATCAGTGAACCAAATAGATGAAAATACTTCCCTGGTAGAGTTTACTTTAAAGGTGGGTGAGACCATCAATCCATCAATAAGCAATAAACATTAATAAATTGAGTTAGATGTTGAAGGCAAAAAGTGGGATAGAAAAAAAAGAGAGATGAAAGTACAGATGTAGAAATTCATTTGGCGGGACCTTGAATGTGAGATAAAAAATGACTGGATTTGTGTGATGTTTATTGTAGCAATAATCATCATGGTTCCCCCCCCCCCCATCTCTTCTTCCTTTAAGAAAGAGGAGTCATCATATCATGGCTCAGAGGTTTCTTGTAAGAGAAGAATCAGCTCAAAGCGATGATTTTGAGAACCTGTCTTGCTGAATGTAGAGAGGGTGGGAGGAATGGGAACCTCCTTGGTAGAATTGTCTCAGAAGACCAGGTTCTGAAGGGTTGTTAGGTGGTGTTTACATGGAAATTGGGAAGAGTGGATAGAATGAAAGGCTTGAGGACATTTACAGCACTTAGTACTGTGATCAGGAAAGAGAGATGCCAGGGCTCCCAATTCTAGTTTAGTCCCAGAATGGTTGAATAAGAAGTTAAGCAGTTAACAAAGTTAGGGATGATCCCTCTTGGTGTTGAACCTCACTTGAATTCTCTTGACTCACAATGAGGTGAATGTTTTGGACAGGGAAAATCAAAGTAATTATGATTTCTTCGATTCTTTCTTCATCTGTGCCAAACAACACATTAGGCATTGCTCCTCCCACTCCTGCCCTTTGCCAGAAATGAGACGTCTCCTCACGTGGAAGGACGCCTGAACCTCCAAGCTGGTACACCCACTGTGCTTGCGGAAGGCGCAGAAGGTTTCACCCGTCATGTTCTAAGGGCACAACCAGGCAACTGTGTCCATGTGGGGTGTGTTCCAGCCCTTATTATTAATACCTCTTTCTCTGATGTGTAAGTGTTGGGTCTGAGGCACCCAATCATTTTTTGCCGTGTTTACACACTGAGGCACAAATTTGGTTCCTTTTTCTACCAGGAACTTAGAGCAGCAAACAAGTATGGTGTTTAAAAAGAATTTTAACAAGGTCTTCACGGATATTTCTCATCGTCCTTCTGGTTTTTTTTTTGTTGTTGTTGTTTGGTTTTTTCTGGTCACATGTTGGTTATCTTCTGGGGTGGAGTTATAGATCTTAGTGAAGCTCATTGTATCAGTAGTCATAATGGCTTTCCTCCTCATTCTCATCCTTTAAGAGAGAGGAGTCTTTACATCTTGGCTTGAGGGTTTCTTGTGATTAATGTCCATGTGATGTTACATAGTTTTTGATTTTTTTAATGAGTGGATAGAGCCCCAAGAATTGGAATTACTGCTGCAGGATTATGGAAGAAGAAAAGTTACTATCATTCTCTCCAAAAAATTTTATGGCACATCCACTGTTTCAGGGATTTTGCTGGTGAAACAGAGTTCACATCCTCATAAAGCCTACAGATACATGAATTACCTACATAGTATTGTGAGATTGTGAGATGAGCTTGAAAGGTGTGTCCAGAGTGGAAAGGACTGTGTTTTGCAAAGTCCAAGGAAGCTGATAAAGCATTACGTGAACACCGAGGACACATGAAAAGTGTTCAAGTGCAAGAAGAGAATGTTAGGCCAGGGTACCACATGTGCAAATGCACACAGGTGTGCAGGATCGTGGGGGTCCTGTTTCGAGGCAGGTGGGTGTGAAGAAGTAGCAAGACATGATGGAAGTCAGGCAGGGGGAGGTCGGTGTTAGTCTTTCTCAACTGGGGTGACTCATCTGAACCTCAGAACAGAGAACATGATTTAAGTGACTTCTTTCCTCAGTTCTCCCAGTGGTGGTTTATAGCTAACAGTGTTCCAATCCACGCAAGAGCTGTTAATTTGTTACATACAGTGGCTACTCTAGGGCATTGGGGAATCCAGGTTGAAAAGGACAGTATTATATGAAGATATTCACCTGTAGGATAACATGATCACATTTGTATTTAGAAATACACTTTTGAGAGCTGATTAAAAATCAAACAAGAAAAGGAGAGGGAAACAAGTTAGGAGGTAATTGTGAGAGTGATCCTAGTAGAAGATAATAAGATGATTAAGCAGAGCAGAAAAACAGTTTCAGAGATACGTAGGCGGGAGGATCTGTATGACTTGGTAATTAAATACAAAAGACAAGAGAGAAGACAAAGAGGATGCTGAGCTAGAAAGTGAGGCGCCTTGTGGATGGTGGCACCATTGTCTGGGTGAGGCAAAGTAGGTTTGAAGAAAAGGTAGTGATTTGTGTCACGTTGGTCCAATTCAGATTATCCAGGTCTAGCAGAAGTCCAGGCTTGGAAGAAAGCGTTTAAAAGAGAGTCTTGACTGTGAAAAGAAAGGTAATCTTAGGAATATCCAATATTTAAGGGGCTGGAGAAAGAAGTAATGGAGACTGAGAAGGAAAGGTATAGATAAGTAAGAAAAGGGCCAGATTTCTCCAAAGAAGACATACAGATGGCTAACAAACACATGAAAAGATGCTCACCATCTCTCATTATCAGAGAAATGCAAATCAAAACCACAATGAGGTACCATCTCACACCGGTCAGAATGACTGCTATCCAAAAGTCTAAATGCTGGAGAGGGTGTGGAGAAAAGGGAACCCTCTTTCATTGTTGGTGGGAATGCAAACTAGTACAGCCACTATGGAGAACAGTGTGGAGATTCCTTAAAAAACTGGAAATGGAACTCCCATACAACCTAGCAATCCCACTGCTGGGCATGCACACCGAGGAAACCAGAATTGAAAGAGACACGTGTACCCCAATGTTCAAATAGCCAGGACATGGAAGCAACCTAGATGCCCATCAGCAGACGAATGGATAAGAAAGCTGTGGTACATATACACATGGAATATTAATCAGCTATTTAAAAGAATGATTTGAGTCACTTCTAATGAGGTGGCTGAAATTGGAGCCTATTATACAGAATGAAATAAGTCAGAAAGGAAAATACCAATACAGTATATTATTGCATCTGTATGGAATTTAGAAAGATGGTAATGATGACCCTATATGCCAGACAGTAGAAGAGACACAGATATAAAAAACGGACTTTTGGATTCTGTGGGAGAAGGCGAGGGTGGGATGATTTGAGAGAGTAGCATTGAAGCATGTATATTACCATGTGTGAAACAGATCGCCAGTCCTAGTTCAGTTCATGAAACAGGGCACTCAGAGCCAGTGTACTGGGACAACCCAGAGGGATGGGGTGGGGAGGGAGGTGAGAGGGGGTTTTGGGATGGGGGACACATGTACACCCGTAGCTGATTCATGTCAATGTACAGCAAAAGCCATCACAATATTGTGAAGTAATTTGCTCCCAATTAAATTAATTTAAAAAAAAAAATGAAAAGAGTCAGAAATAGCTGAGTAACAGCTGAGTAACCGCTATAAAAAGGAATGCATTTGAGTCAGTTCTAGTGATGTGGATGAACCTAGAGCCTGTTACACAGAGTGGAGTAAGTCAGAAAGAGAAAGACAAATATCGTATATTAATGCATATATATGGAATCTAGAAAGACAGTACTGACGATCCTACTTGCAGGCCAGCAAAGGAGACACAGACATTTTGGACTTAGTAGGGAAAGGAGAGGGTGGGATGATATAAGAAAATAGCTTTGAAACATATATATTACCATATGTAAAATAGATAGCCAGTGGGAATTTACTGTACGATGCAGGGAACCCAAAGCTGGTGCTGTGTGACAACCTAGAGGGGTGAGATGGGGAGGGAAGTTGGAGGCGGGTTCAAGAGGGAGGGGACATATGCATATCTAATGCTGATTCATGTTGGCGTATAACAAAACCCATTACAATATTGTATAATACTTATCCTCTAATGTGAGAAAAATTTTTAAAAAGGAAAAGAAAGGACCAGAAATGGGTGGTTTCCCTAAATCCCACATAATGACTTTAAAAACAATTTTTTGGAAAAAAGTTACTCAGTGGCACACAGAATGGAATCGCATGGCAACCGGAGGATGTGCATTGGTTTTGGCAGCTTAGGAGCCACTGCTGACCCCAGAGCAGATCGGGTAGCATGATGGGGGATGATTCTCATTTTGTAGACTCCTGTGATTGGGTTCTAGTGGATTCCAGAGGCTTGACTGAAGAAATGGTGAGAGAGAAGGTGAGAGTTCAGGAAATCTACAGTATAACCCAGGGTCAAGAGAGGGATTGCTTGTTTCTTCACCCTGCGAGAGGGGTTATGTTGACCTTGTATTTAGAAGACACAGAGGAGGGGATCTGATGGAAAGAATAGAGAGACAGAGTGAGCAGAGAGGCCTGGGGGCCTCAGAGCCCAGACTGAGGCATGGCTGTAGGAAGGAGGGAGAACTCATCAGTTCTCCCAGGTGGAGGAGAGAATGCAGAGACTGTCGGACCACCAATGGAGGGGAGCTTCAGAGGGGTTCAGCAGAATTTGAGGGAGCTTTCATTATCCTGTGACTCCAAAGAACATTCGCAAGTGCGGGTTGCCCCCCACTTCTGTGACTTGATCCTGGGAGCTCTGTCCTGGAGAGCTGGAAGGCTGACTCCTGCGTTTCTGCACACTGGTTTTGAGTCAGGATTACTGGCATCACTCCCCATTTCAGAATGTTCGGTAGGAATGGCAGAGCACGATGAGTCATCTTCAGTACAAATTATCATGTGCAGGGTTGATGGCTGCTTAATGACTAACCCGCAGGCCTACATCTCAACCCTTGCTCTCATCCACGATACAGAATTGCTCCTCACCGTACTCAGCTTCAGTTACCAGTGTTCTCTAGTGTTCTTAACTTCCAACAAGTTCTGTTCTCTCTCTTTCCTCATCTCTTCTTTGATGTTTTCCAACTTTTTCTTTTGCCTCTGAGCTGGCTAGTCATCTTTGTCATTTTGTCAACTGTAGGCAATTTGAAGTGGACTTCTGTCGGTACCAAGGTGTATGATTTGTGTTTATCTTGGGGGTCTAGATCAATGGGAGGAAAGAACTGAAGAGAAACAGAGGAAACTGATGTCTCTCTCAGTCTCTGGACTGCTGGGTCTTAGAAGAGCTGAGAGGCAGTGCATTTTTCCACAGGGTCTGGAAAGGTGGAAAACCTCATCAGAGATGGAGACCATGCTTGGTGAAAATGAAGATACAAGTCAGTAGTGCCTGAGGACCTTGAGATGAAGGGGCAGCAGGAGCAGAATCATTATATAGGTTTGTGTGGGGACTCACTGTTCCTACAGAAGGAAGTGGTTAGGTTGAATGATGTGAAATTGCACATGTTGTTAAACCATTTTTTTGATTGATGAAAATGGTAATTTCGATAGCTCAACTGCATGTATTCCTGATTCTAAGTACAATTGTAAACTTTAAAATCATTACAGTCATACCCTTTTGAAAGCTTGGAGCTGCTGTCCTCAATTATGTGTGAGAGTTCCTTTTGTATAAATCTTTGGTTACAAAAGCACATGCTCTCAGTGTATGTTCAGTTCTTATAACCTGTTATTCATGCTGTGTTGTCCTTTGTCCATGCTCTAGCTGGAAAAGATACTGGTCACGGGCTGGGACTGCTTCCCTGGGGACCTCATCTAGCTTAATTTCAGCTCTCAAGATCTCCAGATTCTTACTCTAGACAAGCAGTTCTTACTTGGGGGAAATGCCCCATGGGGAACCTTAATAATGTCTGGAGATGTATTTGACTGTCTTGGCTTGGTGGAGGTGGGGTGGGGAGGAGAACACTAACCATTCTCCAGTGCATTCGATGGCTCTTACAACCAAGAATTGATCTGGCCTCAAATGCTGGGAGTGCCGAGACTAAGACACTTCTAGACTGAGACATCAGGGAACTTAAGAAAACACACAAATCATAGTTCTCAGTGGTGAGCCTGAAAAGTGGGAGAGGAGACGGGCAACACTTGGAAGAGTAAAGTTCGGAAAATGTTAACAGACAAAACCAAGGGCTTCAATATCCTAGATTTCCGAGGTTGCTTGCCTGCAGAGTGCACTCAAAACACTACACATGGACAGCTCTAAAGGAGAGTTTGTATCTGGAGTATCAGGAGTTGACGAACTGGTTTACCTTTCTGCTACTGCCATCTGTTATGTCTGAGTTTCTGACCATCTTTCATCTTCCCATAGTTACTCACCTGTACCTGTAGTCTCAACAGCTTCTCTTCTGTGTCTCTAGAACAATAATAAAACCTTTTTTTTAGCTTTTCTCTTATCTTTGGACTTGCCTGGTGGCTCAGATGGTAAAATGTCTGCCTACAATGCGGGAGACCTGGGTTCAGTCCCTGGGTCGGGAAGATCTCCCGGAGAAGGCAATGGCACCCCACTTCAGTACTCTTTGGAAAATCTCATGGACAGAGAAGCCTGGTAGGCTGCAGTCCATGGGGTTGCAAAGAGTCAGACACAACTGAGCAACTTCACTTTCATTTCCCTTTATCCCCTAGGGATTAAATATATATATGAAGGAGAGGTCTAAATAGTCCCTTCATTTCACTTAAATACTTTTCTTCTCTCTTACTGCAGTAAAAGTAAAGTGATATATATTTGTATAATATATATTATTTGTGTATGAAATATATATTATTTATGTGTTAAATGATATATATATACTATTTATGTATTTAATAATACTAAATATGTATTTGCAACTTTATTTCTTGGTATTTTTGAAAGAAAATAGACAAGTCTTTTGGAGGCATTTCTTTCTAGGAATTTCTATAGAGGGTTGTAAAGAATGAAAAACATTAAGACTTTGGGTAAGGCCAAGGAGAAGTAAATGGCAACCCACTCTGGTATTCTTGCCTGGGAAATCCCATGCACAGAGGAGCATAGTATGCTACAGCCCAAAGGGTTGTAAAGAGTTGGACATGACTTAGATACTAAATAACAACAAGGAGATGCGATAGTGCTGAGGTGTTATCAAGGATCTTTGCCTAGAAGAGGCACAGGAGTTGTAGGAAGAAAGATCCAGCCCTGCACTAGCCTTGAAATGAAAAATGGCTAAGCGTCTGGGAGAAACCTTGAGACGAGACTGTAGATATAGCAAAGGAGGAAAGTTCTAAATGTCTACAGCAGGAGCTGTCTTTTCTGGATACTACTTATTTTTAGGAAACATAAGCTTCACATATGTGGGTGGGGAGCTTGATTGAAATCAGAAAACTGATGCCTCATTTCTGCTCCTCGAGTCCTCACTATGCAAGGCTGCTGTTCTCTATAGCTTGAGAAAGCTCCAAAAGAAGGTGTTGAATATAGAGAGTTAACTGAGGTTGGAACAGCTCTTCTTTTCTGAGGATGGATTAAAAAGTGATGGGCTGTAGTTAGTGCATGAAGGACTCAGGCTAGACATTTAAAAAGACGTGTAGAGTTGATCAGTGTTTCGAACATAGTAATTTACTAACATGGCAAATTTTTCTCCAGACACCCTTAAAATGTTGTGTGGGGATAACTTAAAATGTAAGCCCCTTAATTTTAGTCCAAGGCTCTGTGGAAAACAAAACTGAAGGTCACTATGTAAATAGGCCATGAGTTAGTTTACCTGACACACTTGAAGATTAGACGTAGGTAGATCGTCGTGTGGCCATTGCAGGAAATCAGAAACCCAAGCTGCACATATCTTCTAAAATCTCCCTGGCAACAAAGTCAGCAAAGGCCATCCTTCCAGCAATTACTGCCAGCTTAGAGAACTGGCTTGAGATTCTTTGTGGATTGCCCAGAACACCATGATCTTCTGTTTCAGTCTTTCTGTTACAAATGCCATCTCCTACCTCGCTGTATTACTGTCATCTTTTTTTGTTTGCTTTTAAAATTCTCTGTTTATATAAATTGTCATTTGATTCTTAAGGCACAGAGTTCTTTTGAGAACCCCATGATAATTTATAAGAAAAAAATTGGAAGAAGATAACATATAAAAAAACAATGTAGTGTTTTGGCTGGTGGACATATGTGATTACTTCTACCTCAAGGTTAGTTACATTGTTAATCCCAAACTAGCTGTGTGCCGATTCTTAAAAGGAAAAAATATAACCTTCCAATTTTTGTCCTAATAATTTTCTACTACTCTAGGGCTTCCCTGGTGGCTCAGATGGTAAAGAATCTCCCTGCAGTTCAGGAGCCACAGGAGGCTTGGGTTTGATCCCTGGGTTGGGAAGATCCTCTGGAGAAGGAAAAGGCAACCCACTCCAGTCTTCTTGCCTGGAAAATCCCATGGACAGAGGAGACTGGTGAGCTACAGTCCATGGGGTTGCAAAGAGTCAGACACAACTGAGTGCCTAATGCACACAGGAGTTAACTGAGGGTGCAGTATTTGGTACACGGACTGCTTACCTGCTCCCCACCCCCAGTCCCAAGCAATAGTGATCTTTGGTCCTGGATCCACAGTCATGCAGTCTGGCAGTTGAGCACTTGTCCTGTTCCTTGCAGCTCTGTCAGTCACGATCCTGCATTCAGAAGGCAGCATGGTTGATACATCCTCTACTCCAGTTGATCCGAGGAATCACAGTCAGTCATTTAAATGTTCATTTTAAAAGTTGTCTGTGCCTGCATCTCAAATCAGCTCATGTTTAGAACTCTTTTGGGTATAGGTTCTATGATGCTTGAATGATTGGCATAATACTTGAGGACATCCTTTCATGTACTCCACAAACAACAGACCTTCCGTTGGACGTAGCTCAAACATTGCACAGGGCCTAGGGGGGCCTTTGGATGGGAGTAAAGTCCAAGAGGAGAGTGGTAAAGTAGGTGAGAGTGAATAGAAAGAGAAACATGAACACAAATACAAGAATATGCTGGTCGAGCTTCTCTTTCCCAGAGAGTACAAGAGGCACTTCTTCCAATTATTTGGGCGCTACATGCTTGCTGCTGCTGCTGCTGCTAAGTCGCTTCAGTCGTGACCGACTCTGTGCGACCCCATAGACGGCAGCCCACCAGGCTCTGCCGTCCCTGGGATTCTCCAGGCAAGAACACTGGAGTGGGCTGCCATTTCCTTCTCCAGTGCATGAAAGGGAAAAGGAAAGTGAAGTTGCTCAGTCGTATCCGACTCTTCGCGACCCCATGGACTGCAGCCCACCAGGCTCCTCTGTCCATGGGATTCTCCAGGCAAGAGTACTGGAGTGGGGTGCCATTGCCTTCTCCCCACTACATGCTTAATTCTTAATTAATTCTTCTCTGTATCTCCTGCCTCCCGTCAAATCCACCTGTTAATATTTGTGGCTCTACCTTTGAATTATCCAGAATGCTATCTTTGTTTTCCTGCTTCTAGCCCATTATCACACTCATTATCACCTCTCACTCGAATTACTAAAATAGCCTCCTTTCTGTGTCTCCGTAACTCCACCCCCTCTACCCAACATAGGCTCCACCTTGCCACCAAAGGAATTCTTCCAAATATGTCCAATAATGCCATTCTCCTGATTAGAACCCTCCAGCAACTTCACACTGCATTCTAATGAAATGCCAAGTCCTTCCTGTGACCTGTGATGCTCTGTTGCCTGGTCCTGATCGATTCTCTGCCACTTTCTCGTTGTTCCCCAGGCACCTTGGCTTTCTTGCTATTTCTTGAATCCATCAGGCATGCTCTCACCTCAGGGCCTTTGCATCTGCTCTGTTCTGCACAGAACATTCCTTCCTCACTGCATCTAGGTTGCTAATGTGATTTCTGTGGAGCAGCTTTTTCTGGCCACCCTCTCTGAAACAGTACCCACGGTTACTCTGTCCTCTTATTTCTCATCACATTATTTAGGTCTACCTGGCACATGATCAGCGTTCAGTAAATATTTGTTAATGAATGAATCAGTTGAATGAATTAAACTATGCAAAGTCCTTTTTGATTAGGATAGCAGAAGGACGAATCTAATTATATGTGTATATTCATCCCTTTAGTGTATACTGTGATATGTATACAGTAAAGTATATATATGTGTGTGTGTATAAACATATACATGTATATATGTATATATAAATAGTGTGTATATGTGTGTATATATTTATAATCATGTGTATATACATACACACATCTCAAGCAAAGATCTAGACACAGCCTGAAATATTATCAGAGTATCCATCCCTTATAGCATGACCAGGCTCTGTGTTAGATTTTTTTCCTGATATTTTTGTTTTTTATTTATTAATTTTTATTGGAGTATAATTGCTTTATGATATTGTGTTTCTGTTATACAGCAAAGTGAATTAGCTATATGTTTACATATATCCTCTCTTATTTTGGATTTCTTTCTCATTTAGGTCACCACAGAACGTTGAGTAGAGTTCCCTGAGCTATACTTGAGGTTCTCATTAGTCATCTATTTTATACATAGTATCAGAGTGTATGTATGCCAATTCCAATCTCCCAATTCATCCCACTCCACCCTTTCCCCCTGGGTACCCGTAAGTTTGTTCTCTCTATCTGTGTCTCTCTTTCTGCTTTGCAGATAAGATCATCTATACTATTTTTCTAGATTCCACATTGTGCAAGATATTTTGCTTGCATTACCTACTGTAATGAAACAGCTCTCAGATAGGTACGATTATTATCCTCATCACAGTAATGCAGAAATGGCAGTTAAGAGAGGCAACTTGGCTCAAGGTCACACAATTTTTAAATAACAGATGGTAGTGAACAGGATGTGGTCTGGCCCCAAAACTTTTAAGTGAATGACTTGACTGTGCTATCTTTATGCTCTGTCTCCTGATTTGGAATTTGCTAGAATCCTATAGAGGAACAAATAGGATAAGAAGGAGAATTTTGTAGTATGTGTTTTTGCAAAGGACTACAAAAAGTTGCAGGGTATACATAGTTTTCTTTGAGATGAAGGAAGTTCCTGTAGTAGTTTAGAAATTAGATGACATTAAAGTTCACCTGTAGTAATATGAAAATACAAAGAAAGTTTTTATTTCTTGACCACACCAATGGCATGTGGAATCTTAGTTCCTCAAATAGGGATCAAACCCATGTCCCCAGCATTGAAAGTGCAGAGTCTTTTATCACTGGACCACCAGTGCCCCAATAAAGTTTTTATTCAGCTAAGTTGACTAACCTAAGAGACAAAATTTTAAGATGACATTTTACACCTTCCTATTTAAAGAAGAATTTGAGGGATACCTGTTATTCTGCATCATGTGTTCATCACATTGGCCACATTTACAAACTTCTCCCCCTTCATCTCTGTAAACTGGAAGGTATTTATTCTTTTATTTCCTCCTCCGTTCATCCTTGTTACCTACACTTAACACTTGAAAGGCATCACTTCTTATTCTTGCTGTCTCCTCCTTTGCTTTCATGCATGTAGCCTTAGGAAGCACTGCTGTTAATAAAGCTAGTGGATGTGATATAATTCCAATAGAGCTATTCAAAATCCTAAGGATGATGCTATCAGGTGTTGCATTCAATATGTCAGCGAATCTGGAAGATCCAGCAGTGGCCCAGGACTGGAAAAGGTCAGTCTTCATCCCAGTTCCCAAGAAAATTAGTACTATAGAATGTTCTAACCATTGGATAATTGCACTCATCTCCCATGCTAGTAAGGTCATGCTTAAAATCTTGCATGCTAGGCTTCAGCACTGTGTGAACCAAGAACTTCCAGATGGCCAAGTTGAGTTTAGAAAGAGGAACCAGAAATCGAATTGCCAACTTTAGCAAGATCATAGAGAAAGCAAGGGAATTCCAGAAAGACATCTGTCTGTTTCATCAACTATGCTAAAGCCTTTGTGTGGATCATAACAAACTGTGGAAAGCTCTTAAAGAGATGGGAATACCAGATCATCTTACCTGTCTCCTGAGAAACCTGTATGCGGGTCAAGAAGCAACAATTTAGAACCCTGTATGGAACAACTGCAGAGAAGGCAATGGCACCCGACTCCAGTACTCTTGCCTGGAAAATCCCGTGGACGGAGGAGTCTGGTAGGCTGCAGTCCATGGGGTCGCTAAGAGTCGGGCACGACTGAGTGACTTCACTTTCCCTTTACACTTTCATGCATTGGAGAAGGAAATGGCAACCCGCTCCAGTCTTCTTGCCTGGAGAATCCCAGGGACGGCAGAGCCTCATGGGCTGCCGTCTATGGTTGCACAGAGTCGGACAGACTGAAGTGCTTAGCAGCAGCAGCAGCATGGAACAACTGATTGGTTCAGGAGTGAGAAAGGAGATGTCTGCTGTCACCCTATTTATTTAACCTATATTCTGAGCACATCATGAGAAATGAGTTACAAGCTGGAATCAAGATAGGTAGAGGGAACATGAAACAACATCAGACATGCAGATGATACCAGCTCTTAAGGGCAGACAGGAAGAGGAACTAAAGAGCCTCTTGATGAGGGTGAAGAAAAGGAGTTCACAAGCTGGCTTAAAACTAAATATTAAAAAAACTAAGATTATGGCCCCTGGCCCCATTACTTCATGGCAAATAAGAGGGGAACAGGTAGAAACAGTGACAAATTTTCTCTTCTTGGGCTCCACAATCACTGCGGATGGTGACTGCAGCTGTGAAATCCGAGGATGATTTCTTCTTAGCAGAAAAGCTATGACAAACATAGACAATGTGTTGAAAACAGACATTACTCTGCTGACATAAATCCATAAAATCAAGGTTATGGTCTTCCCAGTGTTCATGTACAGTTGTGGGAGCTGGACTGTAAAGAAAGCAGAGTGCCAAAGAATTGATGCCTTCAAACTGTGGTGCTGGAGAAGACTCCTGAGAGTCCCTTGGACTGCATGGAGATCAAATCAGTCAATCTTAAGGGAGATCAATCCTGAATATTCACTGGAAGGACTGATGCTGAAACTCCAGTAGTTTGGTCCTCTGATGTGAGTAGCTGACACTTTCGAAAAGTCCCTGATGTTGGGAAAGATTGTGGACAGTAGGAGAAGAGGGAGTCAGAGGATGAGATGGCTGGATGCACGGATGCAATGGACATGAACTTGGGCAAACTTCAGGAGATGGTGGGGGACAGAGAGGCCTGGTGTGCTGCAGTCCATGGGGTCGCAGGGTTGGACATGACTGTGTGGCTGAACGACAATTACCAGCCTCTTGATCTCTGTAAACTGGAAGATGTTTATTCTTCTGTTTCCTCCTCCATCCTTGTTATCTACACTTAACACTTGAAGGCATCATTTCTTGCTCTTGCTGTCTCCATCTTTGCTGTCATTCACATAGCTCAGAGCACAGTGACTTCGCCTCTAAGCCCTTACTGTTCTGTCATGTCGACTCCTTGTGACGCCATGAATTGAGGCACACCAGAATTCCCTGTCCTTCACTGTCTCCCCAAGTTTGCTCAGACTCATGTCCATTGAGTCATCCAACCATCTCATCTTCTGTCACTTCCTCCTCCTGCCCTCAATGTTTCCCAACACCAGGGTCTTTTCCAGTAAGTCGGCTCTTTGCATCAGGTGGCCGGAGTATTGGAGTCTCAGCATCAGTCTTTCCAGTGAATATTCAGGGTTGAGTTCATTTAGGACTGACTGATTTGATTTCCTTGCTGTCCAAGGGACTCTCAAGAGTCTTCTTCAGCTCCACAGTTCAAAACCATCCAGTCTTCATCACTCGGCCTTCTTTATGGTCCGACTCTCACATCCATACATGACTCTGGAAAAACCATAGCTTGGACTATACAGACCTTAGTTGGCAAGGTGATGTCTCTGCTTTAATATACTGTCTAGGTTTGTCACAGCTTTTCTTCCATGAAGCAAGTATCTTTTAATTTCATGGCTGCAGTCACCATCCACAGTGATTTTGGAGCCCCAAATATAAAGTCTGTCACTGTTTCTGTTTCATTTCACATGCGAGCCCTACCCAGACTTCCCAAGGTTCTCCTGGTACTTCCCCTCAACTTCTTTTCTTTCAGGGATGTCCCTGCAATATCTGAACAACTTTATATTTTTGTTTTGATTATTGTCTAGTCCCCACCATGTTACCTCAGAGCTTCTATATGCAAAATTTATATTTTATAAAATTATTTCACATTGTTAGGGTCTTTCTGCATAGGATACAGACACTCTCCTTCCCCAAATATAATTCTTTAAACTACTTCACCTGAAACAGAACTTCTGTGCAGTGGGTGCTTATCTCAAGAGAAAGCATTAAGGGGGTGTTGAACACTCTGTAAAAGTTCAGAAGCAGTGTGATTTTGGACCAGTGAGATACTCAAAGGATGTTAGAGCTGGAAAGCACTGTAGAGGTCACACACCTGATTCCTGTTGTTGTGGTGCATTTTGTGTAGGTTGTATCACTTAGGATGCTTTTGGCTGTGAATAGCAGAATACACCAAGTAAAGAATTAACAAGATTACCTACTGTCTTCCTTAACAAGAGGCCTGGAGAGGGGGCAGTTCCTAGGTTTGATTAGAAGCTCGGCAGCATCAACACTGAACCAGGTGCTTTCCGTGGTTCCCCTGTTGTCTTCAGCTTGATGAAGCATCTATTTGCCCAAATTGGAAGCATTAGTTTCTGTTTACAAATGTCTGAACTCTCTAATATTGTTACCTAGCAGAAAAGAAGGGAAAAAAAGAAATTTAAAAGAACTATAGTTAATAAAGTGAAAGAGGAGAGTGAAAAAGTTGACTTAAAGCTCAACATTCAGAAAACGAAGATCATGGCATCTGGTCCCATCACTTCATGGGAATTAGATGGGGAAACAGTAGACAGTGTCAGACTTTATTTTTCTGGGCTCCAAAATCACTGCAGATGGTGACTGCAGCCATGAAATTAAAAGATGCTTACTCCTTGGAAGAAAAGTTATGAGCAACCTAGATAGTATATTCAAAAGCAGAGACATTACTTTGCCAACTAAGGTCCATCTAGTCAAGGCTATGGTTTGTCCTGTGGTCGTGTATGGATGTGAAAGTTGGACTGTGAAGAAGGCTGAGTGCCAAAGAATTGATGCTTTTGAACTGTGGTGTTGGAGAAGACTCTTGAGAGTCCCTTGGACTGCAAGGAGATCCAACCAGTCCATTCTGAAGGAGATCAACCCTGGGATTTCTTTGGAAGGAATGATGCTAAAGCTGAAGCTCCAGTACTTTGGCCACCTCATGTGAAGAGCTGACTCATTGGAAAAGACCCTGATGCTGGGAGGGATCGGGGGCAGGAGGAGAAGGGGACGACAGAGGATGTGATGGCTGGATGGCATCACGGACTCAATGGACGTGAGTCTGATGAACTTCGGGAGTTGGTGATGGACAGGGAGGCCTGGCGTGCTGCAATTCATGGGGTCGCAAAGAGTCGGACATGACTGAGCGACTGAACTGGACTGATAATTAATAAATTTGCACATGTATCAGTTCATGTGGCAAATACTCTGAGATACGTTGTGTCAGGAACACTTAAAAACTGTGTATTAGTTTGTCACTGGACTTTGATCTGCAGCCTCTCATTTTCTCTTGGGGGCTCAAGTTTAGGTAATAATCATAAGATAAAATAATACCCAGTCTTTGTTCCTCTTTCGTGCACTTAACAAAAATTGCTTTCTTAGTGCAGTTTGGTAGAATCATGTAACTGAACTTAAGAGTTTTGTTGTTTTTTTTTTAAGTATAGGTGATTTACAGTAGTGTGATTTACAGTAGTGTATTAGTTTCAAGTGTATAGCAAAGCAATTCAGTTATTTTTTTCAGATTACATTCCACTATAGGTTATTTCAAGCTGTGCTATACAGTACATCCTCGTTGCTTATCTATTTTCTTAGATTGGTGCAAAAGTAATTGAGGTTTTGGATCGTGAATTTTAAATCATCTTAACTAGGCTCAAACACATCTTTATGGATCAAAATAGGAACCATTACGATCAACACATTTTTGCCACCAAGAAAGAAATTTGCTTGTTCCTGTAGTGTATAAATCCATGCTTTGAGATTCAGCACTCTTGGAAAGCATTTTCTAACTCCTGCTAGTTGTAGAAACATTTTCTCTGCAAAAAGTTGTCGATATGTTTGAAGTGGTAGTCAGTTGGAGAGAGGTCAGGTGAATATGACCGATGAGGCAAAACTTCCTAGGCGAATTCATTCAACTTTTGAAGCATTGATTGTGGGATGTATGGTCTGGTGTTGTCATGGAGAAGAACAGGGCCCTTTTTGTTGAACAGTGCCAGCTGCAGGCATCTCATCAGTTTGCTGAGCATACTTCTCAGATGCTGAGCATATTTCTCATACTTCTCAATACCAAAATAATGGTTTTGCCAGGATTAGAAAACTGTAATGGATCAGACGGGCAGTGGACCACCAAACAGTGACCATGACCCTTTTTTGGTGGACGTTTGGCTTTGGGAAGTGCTTTGGAGCTTCTTATCAGTACAACCACTGAGGTTGTCACCAGTTGTCACATAAAATCTTTTTGTCACATGTCACAATCCAATCAAGAAATGGTTCACTGTTGCTTAGAATAAGAAGACATTTCAAAATGACGATTTTTTTGATTTGTGATCATCTCCTGAGGCCACCCATTTGTCAAGCTTTTTCATCTTTCCAATTTGCTTCAAATGCCAAGTGACCATAGAATGGTCAACGTTGAGTTCTTCAGCAACTTCTCATGTCATTGTCTCGTGTCATTGGTCTTTGTCGGCTTCTGATGGCTGGCTACTGCACTCCTCATCTTCAAGGTGCTCATCTCCTTTGCAAAACTTCTTGAACTACCACTGCACTGTACATTCATTAACAGTTCCTGGGCCAGATGCATTGTTGATGTTATGAGGTGTGTCCGCTGCTTTATTACCCATTTTGCACTCAAAATCACTTGAATTTGTTTTTTGTCTAACATAATTTCTGTAAATATAAAATAAACTGCAAGAAATAAGTCATTAGCAAAAAACATAAAATGAGAAATGTGCCTTAAAATGATGTACAACATAACCACATTTATTAAGAATGTATTCCAGTATCAAACAGTGAAGTTCAACATTGCAAAAAACTGCAATATGATTGCACCAACTGAATATCTATAGTAGTCTGTATCTATTAATCCCATACTTCTCTAATTTGTTTCTCATGCTTTCCCTCCCTCTCCCCTTCGGTAACCATAAGTTTGTGTTCTGTGTCTGTGAATCCATTTCTGTTGAATATACAGATTCTTTAGTATTGTTTTTAGACTTCCCATATAAGTAATACTATATAATATGTCTTTTTTTTAATTAATTTTTATTTTTTAGTTTGTTTTGCTTTACAATACTGTATTCGTTTTGCTATACATTGACATGAATCAGCCACCAGTGTACAACTCCCAATCCGGACCCCGACCTCCCTGCTCCCGCCCCACACCATCTCTCTGGATTATCCCCGTGAATCAGTCCCAAGCATCCTGCATTGAACCTAGACCAGCAATTCGTTTCACTTATGATATCATACATGTTACAATGCCACTCTCCCAAATCATCCCACCCTCTCCCTCTCCCACAGAGTCCAAAAGGCTGTTCTATACATCTGTGTCTCTTTTGCTGTCTCGTGTACAGGTTTATCATTACCATCTTTCTAAATTCCATATATATGTATAAGTATACTGTATTGGTGTTTTCTTTCTGGGTTACTTCACTCT
>SJXQ01009605.1:111100-160411 GCA_006408695.1 Aepyceros melampus | reverse complement strand
TCACTTTCTGCCATAGCGGTGGTGTCATCTGCATATCAGAGGTTGATTATATTTCTCCCAGCAATCTTGACTCCAGCTTGTGCTTCTTCCAGCCCTGCGTTTCTCATGATGTACTCTGCATATAATTTAAATAAAGGATGAGAATATACAGCCTTGACGTACTCCTTTTCCTATTTGGAACCAGTCTGTTGTTCCATGTCCAGTTCTAACTGTTGCTTCCCGACCTGCATACAGATTTCTGAAGAGGCAGGTCAGTGGTCTGGTATTCCCATCTCTTTCACAATTTTCCACTGTTTCTTATAGTCCACACAGTCAAAGGCTTTGGCATAGTCAATAAAGCGGAAATAGATTTTTTTTCTGGAACTCTCTTGCTTTTTTGATGATCCATTGGATGTTGGCAATTTGATCTCTGGTTCCTCTGCCTTTTCTAAAACCAACTTGAACATCTGGAAGTTTGTGGTTCATGTACTGAACCTGAAGCCTGGCTTAGAGAAGTTTGAGCATTATTTACTAGATGTCAGATGAGTGCAATTGTGCGGTAGTTAGAGCGTTCTTTGGCATTGCCTTTTTTGGGATTGGAATGAAAACTGACCTTTTCCAGTCCTGTGGCCACTGCTGAGTTTTCTGCATTTGCTGGCATATTGAGTGCAGCACTTTCACAGCATCTTCTTTCAGGATTTGAAAGAGCTCCACTGGAATTCCATCACCTCCACTAGCTTTGTTCATAGTGATGCTTCCTAAGGCCCACTTGACTTCACATTCCAGGATGTCTGGCTCTAGGTGAGTGATCACACCATCGTGATTATCTTGGTCGTGAAGATCTTTTTTGTACAGTTCTTCCGTGTATTCTTGCCACCTCTTCTTAATATCTCCTGCTTCTGTTAGGTCCCTACCATTTCTGCCCTTCATCGAGCCCATCTTTGCAGGAAATGTTCCCTTGGTATCTCTAATTTTCTTGAAGAGATTTCTAGTCTTTCCCATTCTGTTCTGTTCCTCTATTTCTTTGCATTGATCGCTGAGGCTTTCTTATCTCTTCTTGCTATTCTTTGGAACTCTGCATTCAGATGCTTTATGTTTGCTTTTCTCGTTTGCTTTTCACTTCTCTCCTTTTCACAGCTACTTGTAAGGCCTCCCCAGACAGCCATTTTGCTTTTTTGCATTTCTTTGTATGGGGATGGTCTTGATCCCTGTCTCCTGTACAGTGTCACAAACCTCATTCCATAGTTCATCAGGCACTCTGTAGTCTATCGGAACTAGTCCCTTAAATCTATTTCTCACTTCCACTGTATAATGATAAGGGATTTGATGTAGGTCATACCTGATTGGTCTAGTGGTTTTCCCCACTTTCTTCAATTTAAGTCTGAATTTGGCAATAAGGAGTTCATGATCTGAGCCACAGTCAGCTCCCGATCTTGTTTTCGCTGACTGAATAGAGCTTCTCCATCTTTCACTGCAAAGAATATAATCAATCTGATTTCGGTGTTGACCATCTGGTGATGTCCATGTGTAGAGTCTTCTCTTGTGTTGTTGGAAGAGGGTGTTTGCTATGACCAGTGCGTTCTCTTGGCAAAACTCTATTAGCCTTTGCCCTGCTTCATTCCACTTCCAAGGCCAAATTTGCCTGTTACTCCAGGTGTTTCTTGACTTCCTACTTTTGCATTCCAGTCCCCTATAATACAAAGGACATCTTTTTTGGGTGTTAGTTCTAAAAGGTCTTGTAGGTCTTCATAAAACCATTCAACTGCAGCTTCTTCAGCATTACTGGTTGGGGCATAGACTTGGATTACTATGATATCGAATGATTTGCCTTGGAAACGAACAGAGATCATTCTGTCATTTTTGAGACTGCATCCAAGTACTGCATTTCGGGCTCTCTTGTTGACCATGATGGCTACTCCGTTTCTTCTGAGGGATTCCTGCCCACAGTAGTAGATATAGTAGTCATATGAGTTAAATTCACCCATTCCAGTCCATTTTAGTTCGCTGATTCCTAGAATGTCGACGTTCACTCTTGCCATCTCCTGTTTGACCACTTCCAATTTGCCTTGATTCATGGACCTGACATTCCAGGTTCCTATGCAATATTGGTCTTACAGCATTGGACCTTGCTTCTATCACCAGTTGCATCCACAACTGGGTATTATTTTGCTTTGGCTCCATCCCTTCATTCTGTCTGGAGTTATTTCTCCACTGATCTTCAGGAGCATATTGGGCACCTGCTGACCTGGGAAGTTCCCCTTTCAGTATCCTATCATTTTGCCTTTTCATACTGTTCATAGGGTTCTCAAGGCAAAAATACTGAAGTGGTT
Organism: Aepyceros melampus; assembly: GCA_006408695.1. NCBI lineage: Eukaryota > Metazoa > Chordata > Mammalia > Artiodactyla > Bovidae > Aepyceros > Aepyceros melampus. The sequence goes on along the minus strand of SJXQ01009605.1, from coordinate 158,102 downwards.
TTACCATTCCCTTCTCCAGCGGACCACATCCTGTCAGACCTCTCCACCATGACCCATCCGTCTTAGGTGGCCCCACAGGGCATGGCTTAGTTTCATTGAGTTAGACAAGGCTGTGGTCCTAGTGTGATTAGATTGACTAGTTTTCTGTGAGTATGGTTTCAGTGTGTCTGCCCTCTGATGCTGTCTCGCAACACCTGCCGTCTTACTTGGGTTTCTCTTACCTTGGACGTGGGGTAGCTCTTCACGGCTGCTCCAGCAAAGTGCAGCCGCTGGTCCTTACCTTGGATGAGGGGTATCTCCTCACGGCCACCCCTCCTGACTTTTAATGGGAGTAGCTCCTCTCGGCCCTCCTTGCCTGTGCAGCCGTCACTCCTTGGACGTGGGGTTGTTCCTCTTGGCGTGGCCCTGACCTCAGGCATGCAGTAGCTCCTCTCAGCTGCTGCCCTTGACCTCGGGCATGGGGTAGCTCCTCTTGGCCGCTGCCGCTGACCTCAGACGTGGAGTCAGTTGTCTTAGTTAAAGCGTATGAGGAAAATCTGGCCTCACACAGATAAGACAGTTGGAAAAAGGAGGACCTTTTCAGATAATTGTGGCTATTCCTCTTTGATGTGTGCCGTGCTGTTTAGTTGCTCAATTGTGTCCGACTCTTTGTGACCCAATGGACTGTAGCCATCAGGCTCCTTTGCCCATGGGGATTCTTCAGGCAAGAATACTGTAGTAGGTTGCCATGCTCTTCTCCAGGGGATCTTCCCAAACCAGGGATCGAATCTAGGTCTCCTGCATTGTAGGAGGATTCTTTACCGTCGAGCCACCAGGGAAACCCAAAAATATAAGGGCTCATCTGGGACCTAAACCCTGGACCTCTCACGCCTGAGGCAAGAACTATCCCCCTATACCAACCAGTCAGCCTGCTCTCTTAAGTGGTAATTTCTTAAATTTAAGTTGCAGTGTTGAATCTGAAATCACATTGGTGAACTTTTTATAATCTGTTGCATTAAAATCCTTTGGCATTTGTTGATCTGTACTTCGAATGAATTGATTGCGTTATTTTGTAATTTGCACTAGTCATTTGGAAAATAGTGGCTCAGGTGAGTTATTCACATCTTCTAAATGTTGACACATTTAATTTGAATAGTATCAACAAATGATGGTCATTAATATCACCAACAATTTTATCAGAAAAGTCTCAAAGTACTAGAGAGTTTTCAGGCTTGCCATGGCAGAGATAAGTTTTCTGAAATTCTAATTTTTACTGAAAGACTAAAATTTATCAATGGCAACCAGTGCTGCCATTCATTTCTTTTAAGTGACAGGTTCATTTTATTTTTGAGAAATAACTGTTGAATACCAAGTCTGAATCGTGATAGTTTGAAATCTGTCAATCATACTTTTAAGTGAAAACAGTAGTCTGTGACAAAAGTGGTTAGTTCAGCTCATGATTCAAATGCACAATTGCTTTTTCTTGAAATAGACATTGCTATTTGCTAGACATCAGAAGTGCCTTATGCATCTTCCCGTTTAGAGACAGAACAGGGTACCTAACATTTTCTATAAAGATTTAATGAGTAATATATTAGGCTTTGTGAACCACAGAATTGAGTTTGAGTTGAGTGTTATAATGATTCACCTACATGACTGCAGTGTGAAAGCAGCCTTAGACAATATGTAAACAAATGAGTGTGATTGTGTACCAGTAAAATTTTATTTACAAAAACAGGAAGCACTCCCAAAAAACAAAAGCCCAGGACCAGATGGCTTCACAGGAGAATTCTGTCAAAAATTCAGAGAAGAGCTAATGCCTCTCCTTCTAAAACTCTTTCAAAAACATTCCAAACTCATTCTACAAGGCCACCATCACCCTGATACCAAAACCAGACAAAGACAGCACAAAAAAAGAAAACTACAGGCCAATATCACTCATGAACATAGATGCAAAAATCCTCAACAAAATTTCAGCAAACAGATTGAGCAGCACATCAAAAATCTCATACACCATGGTCAAGCTGGGTTTCTTCTAGGGATGCAAGGATTCTTCAATATATGCAAATCAATCAATGTGATACACCATATTAACAAATTGAAAGATAAAAACCATGTGATCATCTCAGTAGATGCAGAAAAAGCCTTTGACAGATTTCAGCACCCATTTATGATTAAAACTCTTCAAAAAATGGGCATAGAAGAAAACTACCTCAACATAGTAAAGGCCATATATGATAAGCCTACAGTAAGCATTACTCTCAATGGTGAAAAACTGAAAGCATTCCCCCTAAGATCAGGAACAAGACAGGGTGCCCACTTTCTCCATTGTTGTTCAACATAGTTCTGAAAGTCCTAGCTAGAGCAATCAGAGAAGAAAAAGAAATACAAGAAATCCAGATCAGAAAAGAAGAAATAAAGCTCTCACTGTTTGTAGATGATATGATACCATACATAGTAAACCCTAAAGATAGTATCAGAAAATTACTTGAGCTAATCAGCGAATTTAGCAAAGTTGCAGAATACAAAATCAGTAGACAGAAATCACTTGCATTTCTATGTACTAACAGTGAAAAGTCAGAGAAATTAAGGAATCAATCCCATTCACCATTGCAACAAAAATAATTAAATATCTAGGAATAAACTTACCTAAGTAAACGAACTGTACACAGAAAAGTATAAGACACTAATGAAAGAAATCAAAGATGACCTAAACAGATAGGGAGCTATTCCATGTTCCTGGGTAGGAAGAATCAATATTGTGAAAATGACTATACTACCAAATGCGATCTGTAGAGTCAACGTGAACACTATCAAATTACCAATGACGTTTTTAACACAACTAGAAAAAAAAAATTCACAATTCATATGAAACACAAAAGAGCCTGAATAGCCAAAGCAGTCTTGAGAAAGAAGAATGGAGCTGGAGGAACCAACCTTCCTGACTTCAGGTTATACTACAAAGCTACAGTCATCAAGACAGTATGGTACTGGCACAGAAGCAGAAATATAGACCAATGGAATAAGATAAAAAGCTCAGAAAGAAACCCATGCACTTATGGGTACCTTATACATGACATAGGAGGCAAGAAGAAACAATGGGGCAAAGACAGCCTCTTCAATAAGTGGTGCTGGGAAAACTGGACAGCTACATGTAAACGAATGAGATTAGAACACTTCCTAACACCATACACAAAGATAAACTCGAAATGGATTAAAGACCTAAATATAAGACCAGAAACTATAAAACTCTTAGAGGAAGACATAGAAAACTCGATGACATAAATCAAAGCAAGATCCTCTATGACCCACCTCCTAGAGTAATGGAAAGAAAAACAAAAGTAAACAAGTGGGACCTGATTAAACTTAAAAGCGTTGCACAGCAAAGGAAACTATAAGCAAGGTGAAAAGACAACCGTCAGAATGGGAGAAAATAATAGCAAATGAAACAACTGACAAAGGACTAATTTCCAAAATAAGGCAGCTCATACAACTCTAGACCAGAAAAACAACCCAAACAAAAAGTGGGAAAAAGACCTAAACAGACATTTTTCCAAAGAAGACATACAGCTGGCTAACAAACACATGAAAAGATCCTCAACCTTGCTCAGTGTTAGAGAAATGCAAATCAAAGCTACAATGAGATAATCACCTCACACTGGTCAGAATGGCCATCATCAAAAAGTCTACCAACAGTAAAAACTGGAGAGGGTGTGGAGAAAAGGGAATGCTCTTGCGCTGTTGGTGGGAATGTGAATTGATATAGCCACTATGGAAGACGGTATGGAAATTCCTTAAAAAACTAAGACTAAAACCACCATATGACCCAGCAATCCCACTCCTCGGCATATACTCTGAGGAAACCAAAATTGAAAAAGACACATGTATCCCATGTTCATTGCAGCACTGTTTACAATAGCTAGAATATGGAAGCAACCTAAATGTCCATCAACGGGTGAATGGATAAAGAAGTTGTGGTACATATACACAATGGAATATTACTCAGCCATTAAAAGGAACACCTTTGAGTCCATTCTAATGAGGTGGATGATCCTAGAACCTATTATACAGAGTGAAGTAAGTCAGAAAGAGATAAATATTGTATTCTAACGCATATATACAGAATCTAGAAAAATGGTCCTGAAGAATTTACTGCCGGGCAGCAGTGGAGAAGCAGACATAGAGAATAGACTTGTGGCCCTGGGGAGAGGGGAGGAGAGGATGAGACACCACATGGAGAGAGTAACATGGAAACTTACATCACCATATGCAAGATAGACAGCCAAAGGGAATTTGCTGTATGGCTCAGGAAACTCAAACAGCGGCTTTGTACCAAACTAGAGGAGTGGAATGGGGAGAGAGGTGGGAGGGAGGTTCAAAAGGGAGGGGATATATGTACACTATGGCTGATTCTGCCTCTTGAGAAATTTGTATGCAGGTCAGGAAGCAACAGTTAGAACTGGACATGGAACAACAGACTGGTTCCAAATAGGAAAAGGAGTATGTCAAGGCTGTATATTGTCACCCTGCTTATTTAACTTCTATGCAGAGTACATCATGAGAAACGCTGGATTGGAAGAAACACAAGCTGGAATCAAGATTGCCAGGGAAATATCAATCACCTCAGATAGACAGATGACACCACCCTTATGGCAGAAAGTGAAGAGGAGCTAAAAAGCCTTTTGTTGAAAGTGAAAGAGCAGAGTGAAAAAGTTGGCTTAAAGCTCAACATTCAGATAATGAAGATCATGGCATCTGGTCCCACCACTTCATGGGAAATAGATGGGGAAACAGTAGAAACAGTGTCAGACTTTGTTTTTTTGGGCTCCAAAATCACTGCAGATGGTGACTGCAGCCATGAAATTAAGAGACGCTTACTCCTTGGAAGAAAAGTTATGACCAACCTAGATAGTAATTCAAAAGCAGAGATATTACTTTGCTGACTAAGGTCCGTCTAGTCAAGGCTACGGTTTTTCCTGTGGTCATGTATGGATGTGAGAGTTGAACTGTGAAGAAGGCTGAGCGCCGAAGAATTGATGCTTTTGAACTGTGGTGTTGGAGAAGTCCCTTGGACTGCAAGGAGATCCAACCAGTCCATTCTGAAGGAGATCAACCTTGGGATTTCTTTCGAAGGAATGATGCTAAAGCTGAAGCTCCAGTACTTTGGCCACCACATGCAAAGAGCTGACTCACTGGAAAAGACTCTGATGCTGGGAGGGATAGGGGGCAGGAGGAGAAGGGGGTGACCGAGGATGTAATGGCTGGATGGCATCACGGACTCAATGGACGTGAGTCTGAGTGAACTCTGGGAATTGGTGATGGACAGGGAGGCCTGGCGTGCTGCAATTCATGGGGTCGCAAAGAGTTGGACACGACTGAGCGACTGAACGGAATGGAATGGCTGATTCAGGGTGAGGTTTGAAAGAAAACCACAAAATTCCATAAAGCAATTGTCCTTCAATAAAAAAATGAAAAAAAATAAAGCAACATGAAAAAGCAATAAATAAAAGATTATTTGAAAACCAAAAAAAAACCCATCAAGTAGACCTGATTTTCCCAGCAAGCTGTAGTTTGCCAATCCTGACATAGAGTATTACAAAGATGAGGATACTAAAATTATGATTTAATAAAATTAAGAGCTTACTGCTTCACCAGGGACTTGCTTCTCAGTGGCCTTCTTTCTGTCATCCTTCTCCCATCTCCATCCAAGAGCACCCATTTCTGCCTCTCTTCATTGTGTCACCTTCTCTGAGGCTAATCCCAACATCTGAGCCCTGGGTTCTAGGCCTTATCCTGCCTGGAGAACATGCCATAAATTACCTCTTGTCTCTTTTCAAACTCAGCTCTTTTTGACTTTTCCTTCTTGGTCTCAAACAAGTTTAAATGCCTCTAACTTTAAATGTCACATCCAGTCTGTGCTTGGGCTTTATTTTTTTTTTCACATGGCAGCAATCTCCTAGTCACACCTTCTGTTCTTAGGGTTCTAGTTGCTCAGATTTCTGTAGTGTTTCATACCAGTTATCCCTAATTGCTACTTGAAATATTTGAAGCTCTCTTCTTAATTAGCTCCAAAATTTAATTTTACCGGGCTTCTCTTTACCATTCTGGCTGCTGTTTTACTCAGTTATTTTCCAGTCATCTCTTAAATATTAGCATTAGTCACTTAGTTGTGTCTGACTCTTTGCAATCCCGTGTCTGTCCATGGAATTCTCCAAGCAAGGATTCTGGAGTAGGTTGCTGTTCCCTTCTCCAGGGGATTTTCCTGACCCAGGGATCAAACCTGGGTCTCCTTCCTTGCAGGTGGATTCTTTATCATCTGAGCTACCAGGGAAGCTCTCTTAAATATTGGTCTTTATTAATATTATTTCTTATTTTCTTATTTATAATGAATACTTTTCATTGTTCTGTGTATGATCTATGGGTTATCTCCTCTGCATGCATGATCTTATCTCCTATATCATTGCTGCTATTGTTCAGTAACTCAGTTGTGTCCAACTCTTTGGAGCCCATGGACTGCAGCACGCCTTTCTTCCCTGTCCTTCGTTATCTCTAGGAGTGTGCTCAAGTGCATGTCTGTTGTGTTGATGATACCATCCAACCATCTCATCCTCCGTCACCCGCTTCTCCTCCTGCCCTCAGTTTTTCCCAGCATCAGGGTCTCTTCTAGTGGGTTGGTTCTTTGTATCAGGTAGCCAAAGTATTGCAGCCTCAGCTTCAGCATCAGTCCTTCCAATGAATAGTCACAGTTGATTTCCTTTAGGAATGACTGGTTTGATCTCCTTGCTCTCCAAGGGACTTCCAAGAGTCTTCTCCAGCACTACAGTTTGAAAGCATTAGTTCATCAGTGCTCAGCCTTCTTTATGGTTCACCTCTCCCATCTGTACATGACTACTGGAAAAACCATACCTTTGACTATTCAGACCTTTGTTGGCAAAGTAATGTCTCTGCTTTTTAATATCTATCTAGGTTTGTCACAACTTTTCTTCCATGGAGCCAGTGTCTTATAATTTCATGGCTGCAGTCACTACCCACGATGGTTTTGGAGCCCAAGAAAATAAAAACTCTGTCACTGTTTCCATTTTTCCCCATCTGTTTGCCATGAAGTGATGGGACTAGATGCCATGATCTTAGTTTTTTTTAATATTGAGTTTTAAACCATATTTTTCACTCTGCTCTTTCACTCTCATCAAGAGGCTCTTTAATTCCTCTTTGCTTTCTGCCATTCAGTTCAGTTCAGTCTCTCAGTCGTGCCTCTCTGTCCATCACCAACTCCTGGAGTTCACTCAAACTCACGTCCATCAAGTCGGTGATGCCACCCAGCCATCTCATCCTCTGTTGTCCCCTTCTCCTCCTGCCCCCAATCCCTCCCAGCATCAGAGTCTTTTTCATTGAGTCAACTCTTCACATGAGGTGGCCAAAGTACTGGAGTTTCAGCTGTAGCATCATTCCTTCCAAAGAAATCCCAGGGCTGATCTCCTTCAGAATGGACTGGTTGGATCTCCTTGCAGTCCAAGGGACTCTCAAGAGTCTTCTCCAACACCACAGTTCAAAAGCATCAACTCTTCAGCGCTCAGCCTTCTTCACAGTCCAACTCTCACATCCATACATGACCACAGGAAAAACCATAGCCTTGACTAGACGGATTAGGATGGTGTCAATCCTCTGCACATCTGAGGTTATTGCTCTTTCTCCCTGCAATCTTGATTCCAGCTTGTGCTTCATCCAGCCTGACATTTCACATAATGTACTCTATATAAATTAAATAAGCAGAGTGACAATATACATTGTTGACGTACTCCTTTCCCATTTTGGAACCAGTCTGTTGTTCCATATCTGGTTCTAACTGTTGCTTACTGTTGCTGGTGACTCCCAAAGTTGAACTTCCAGTCCCCTGAGGTTCCCTGGTGGCTCAGATGGTAAACAGTCTGCTTACAATACTGGAGACCTAGTTTGCCGGGTCAGATAGACCTCCTGGAGAAAAAATGGCAACCCACTCCAGTATTCTTGCCTGAATAATCCCATGGACAGAAGAGCCTGGCGAGCCCCAGCCCGTGAGGGTCACAAAGAGTTGCACACAACTGAGTGACTAACATTTCATTTCTTTCCAGTCCCCTGTCAGGCAGTTCCAACAGCTACTTCGTATATATCATGTCAAAAATAGTTTATATCTCCTTTGGAACTAGCTTTTCTCCTGTGTCAGTAAAAAAGCATTCACAAGGCCCTAAACTAGAAATCTGTAATTAAATTTAAGATTCTTTTTCCTTTTGCTTACAGTATCTGTGTGCTCACTTGCAAATCCCCATCAGCTTTACCTCCTAAATATTTTTCTGCTAATTTCATCATTTCTCTCTGTCTCCATTGCCTTTTCATGAGTTCAGGTTCATCTCTCAGGCTCTCAGCTGGGCCTTCTAACTTGCCCTTGTCTCTGTTGTATTTTTTCAGACAAAGGTTATTATTTCTTATCTTGTATATCTTTTTACCTTGCAGATATTATTTAGTAGTCAGCCAAGTCATGTGGTTGCCTATAAAAGAAAAGTTTTACTGATATTGTTCTGCTGAAATACTTCCAGGGGTTCCCCTTGCTCCATAGGTTAAAGTCGAAACTCTTTAATGTGAGGTGTGGAATCTCTCACTGGCCTTTCCTTGGCTCTCTAGTTAAGCTTCCCCCTCCATCCGCCTACATATGCACCGCCCCAGACCACCACAATTCTCCTAGGAGGCCCTCATTTTTAAAATTTTTATTTATTTTTAAAATTTATTTATTTATTTAAATTGGAGGCTAATTACTTTACGATATTGTGGTGGTTTTGACATACATTGACATAAATCAGCCACGGGAGTACATGTGTCCCCCATCCCAAAACCCCCTCCCACCTCCCTCCGCATCCCATCCCTCTGTTTTTTCCCAATGCACCAGTTTTGAGTGCCTTGTTTCATGCATCAATCTTGGACTGGCAATCTCTTTCACATATGATAATATACATGTTTCAATGCTACTCTCTAAATCATCCCAGCCTCGCCTTCTCCCTCAGAGTCCAAAAGTCTGTTCTTTACATCTGTGTCTCTTTTGCTGTCTCACATATAGGGTCATCATTACCATCTTTCTAAACTCCATATAGATGTGTTAATATACTGTATTGGTGTTTTTCTTTCTGACTTACTTCACTCTGTAAAATAGGCTCCAGTTTCATCCATCTCATTAGAACTGACTCAAGTACATTCTTAATAACTGAGATAATATTCCATTGTGTATATGTACCACAACTTCTTATCCATTCATCTACCAATGGACATCTAGGTTGCTTTCATGTCCTAGCTATTGTAAACAGTGCTGCGATGAACACTGGGGTACATGTGTCTCTTTTAATTCTGGTTTCTTTGGTGTATATGTCCAGCAGCGGAATTGCTGGGTCGTATGGCAGTTCTATTTCCAGTTTTTTAAGGAATCTCCACACTGTTCTCCATAGTAGCTGTACTAGTTTGCATTTCCACCAACAGTGTAAGAGGGTTCCCTTTTCTCCACACCCTCTCTAGCGTTTATTGTTTGCAGACTATAACTTGGCTCTCTAGTTAAGCTTCCCCCTCCATCCGCCTACATATGCACCGCCCCAGACCACCACAATTCTCCTAGGAGGCCCTCATTTTTAAAATTTAAAAAAATTTTAAATTTTTATTTATTTTAAAATTTATTTATTTATTTAAATTGGAGGCTAATTACTTTACGATATTGTGGTGGTTTTGGCATACATTGACATAAATCAGCCACGGGAGTACATGTGTCCCCCATCCCAAAACCCCCTCCCACCTCCCTCCGCATCCCATCCCTCTGTTTTTTCCCAATGCACCAGTTTTGAGTGCAGACTAGCAGCCATTCTGACTGGTGTGAGATGGTACCTCTTTAATTTTTTTTAATTGGAGGATAATTGCTTTACAATATTGTGTTTGTTTCTGCCATATAAGCATGAATCAACCATATGTATACGTATGTCCCCTCCCTCTTGAACCTTCCTCCCACCCCATCTCACCCTCTAGACTCAAACCCAGTGCTCTGTCACATTCATCATTTTTTTTACAGCTTCACTCTTTGCACATTTGCTAAAAATGTCCTCACTCCCCTCCCACGTCACAGCTGACTTTAGGGTCCCACTCAACTCTCCTTTCCGTGGCATCTTTGCTGATGCCTCACCATATTCTCAGTGCAGTGTATGGATCACAGCATTTACAAGCATTTACGTTGGGTACCTACTTTCTTCAGACCATTTGCAATCTCTGTGATAACCCCGTGCTCAGTCACGCCTGTCATGTCCTGTATGACTCTTTACAACCCTATGGACTGTAGCCGGCCAGGTTCCTCTGTCCATGGGATTTTCCAACTAGGAATACTGGAGTGAGTTGCCATGCCCTCCTCCAGGGGATCTTTCCCACTCAGAGATCAAACCCAAGTCTCCTGAAGCTCCTGCACTGCAGGCTGAGTTTTTACTGCTGAGCCCCCAGGGAACTCTGAAAGTTAGTAATTATTACCACCATTTTAAAGTTATACACAATGGAGTATTACTCAGCCATTAAAAAGAATACATTTAAATCAGTTCTAATGAGGTGGATGAAACTGGAGCCTATTATACAGAGTGAAGTAAGCCAGAAAGAAAAACACCAATACAGTATACTAACACACATATATGGAATTTAGAAAGATGATAATGATAACCTTGTATGCAAGACAGCAAAAGAGACACAGATATATACAACAATTTTTTGGACTCTGTGGGAGAGGGAAAGGGTGGGATGATTTGAGATAATGGCATTGAAACGTATAATATCATATAAGAAATGAATCGTCAGTCTAGGTTCAATGCAGGATACAGGATGCTTGGGGCTGGTGAACTCGGATGACCCAGAGAGATGGTACGGGGAGGGAGGAGGGAAGGGGGTTCAGGATTGGGAACATGTGTATACCCGTGGTGGATTCATGTTGATGTATGGCAAAACCAATACAATATTGTAAAGTAAAATAAAGTAAAAATAAATAAAGTTAAGGAACCAAACCACGGTATATTAAGTGATTTCTCTGAAGTTGTACATCTAAATGGTTGCTGAGCTGGTCTCTAGACCTGGTCTCTTTCCTGCTCTGTCATTCTGCGTCTCTGTATTCTTCCAGGGACTTCTTAATTATCTGAGCATGTATTCATCTGCTCTGATCAGCAGTACATTTCCACATCACCAGTTCAATAAATAAAGGAATAGAAGAGCTTGTAGCTGATAATGAGTTTCAGGTATAAAGCAGTCCTGTGATATAATCTTGGAAAATCATGTTAGAGCATAGCAATTTGTCTTTTTCAAAGAACTGTTTATTTAGATTTAGGGGAAAGTATTTTGGTTATTATACATTTTGTTCAGCACATGTTTACTGCGTGTTGTGTTCTCCAAAGCCCTGCCAGGAAACAGGCATTGGTGTGATTGTTTCCATCCTCAGGGAATGATAGGAACTTATGACAGACAGACAGCTGATGTGGATGTGTGTGTGTGTGTGCGCGCGTGCATTCAGCCGTGTCCGACTCTTTGCAACACCATGGACAATAGCCCGCCAGCTTGTAGGCACTACGAATAAAATGCCTCAGGCTTTTAAGCAGAGGAACATGTGACTACATTCAAATAGGACCAGGAAAGATTTCCTTAAGAATGAGTAGAATTCCAATAATAGGAGACTTTATGGAATGGCTGTTCAGGGACTAGAAGTTTAAAATAAATATAAAGTAAGAAAGAAAGCTGGTTTGGTCCATTTATAATTCATATCAATGATTGATACTCTTTAATCTTAGGTAAGAGCTATTTCAATGAAGGAGTATTGATTTTTAAAAACTTATTTTTTTGTAAAATAGATTCATAAAACAAATGTGGAGCTTAATGAGTACTAAGTGTGGATTTTAAGTGAGAAACAGGGTGGGTTTGTCTTTGCATTTGTTGCATGGAATATCCTAGGCCCTGGGTATTGCATATGGTCCTCTGTAGGGTGGGGATGACCTCTGATAGAATTATTGCAGTTTTGTTTTGCTAAAGAGGTTACCTTGTGCGTTGCAGTAGTCTTTTTAAGGCCACACTGCCCCAGAGTGGCTTTGCTTCTGTTCCTTAACACTTTGGTTGCCTCAGCTAACTTTTTGACTGTGCTCTATTTTCTGGATTCTGGGCAGCCTCTTTTGGGGCTATAGACCTTTTTCCTCTCTGAGGTACAGCTGGAATCACAGCTAATATGTAGATGTGGACAGTCAATGTGTTACAAAGATTTGCTCTCTTATGAACTCAGGCCAAATCATAGTAGTTTAATGCCTGTATGATTGGGAGATGATTTGGGAGAATGGCATTGAAACATGTATAATATCATATAAGAAACGAATTTCCAGTCTAGGTTTGATGCAGGATACAGGATGCTTGGGGCTGGTGAACTGGGATGACCCAGAGAGATGGTATGGGGAGGGAGGTGGGACGGGGGTTCAGGATTGGGAATACGTGTGCACCCGTGGGGGATTCATGTTGATACATGGCAAAACCAATACAGTATTGCAAAGTAGCTTTAGATGGGTTTAGAGGAATTTTCCCCTCTTTTAGTGTTTACTCTCCTCTGCCACTTACATGACAAGTGTGTTCATTAGCACCCATCAAAATTAAAATCCAGATGAAGTAGGCTTTTTGACATACTGTTTCAAAAAATATGCTGTTGCCTTCAGATAGTGTACAGAATAAACATCTGCATGTTTGAGACATTGTTCTAGAAGTGATAACAAAAAAGATTAACATGAGGCTTAGCATTCCTGGAGTTTGTTATTTCTAAAAAATGACACTAGGGCCAGAAAATGGATTAAATTCAGAAGAAGATACAGAAGAGAATTCAATAGAAAAAAAAAAGCCCAAGAAAAAGTAAATACATTGGGTAAATGTATTTATTAATATATGTTCATGTGTGAAAATATTACATAGAATTTTTGAACATTTGTCTCGCAGTTGTCAATGCAATTTTGGACTCATACTTTAGTAAACAGGTTTAAATGTTTAAAATTTGAAATGAATTTCTTTTTTATGCAATCATTTGTGTTATTGACGAAATCTTCTATTCTCATAGATTTGATCCAGGCTACCAATGAGACCAATGTTAATATTCCTCAGATGGCAGACACGCTCTTTGAGCGGGCAACGAACAGTAGCTGGGTGGTTGTATTTAAAGCTTTAGTCACTACACATCATCTCATGGTTCATGGAAATGAGGTAAAACTCATAAACTCAAGTTTTCTTTTTTTGGCAGGGGAGGGAGACTGATAAGCCTTAAGTCCCTTTACAATTTTACTAATTAGAAAAATAAGAGGAAGTATATAGAAAAGTCATCTGGAGTATAGTTTTACTCTTTTGTTTACCTGTTTTTTGGAAAAATGTTGTTAGACATGTGTTAAATATGTATATACCATGTAAGCATATTAATGGACAAAAATGTTAGGAGAAAGAAACAGCAAAATTGTTTTTCCCATTGGAAGTACTCCTTTGTGCCTCTGTGTGAAAATTGCTTACATAACAGTGTTTCATTTTGGAAAATACTGACAAACTAAAAATTAGCCATTTTATATGGGATGCCTACTGAATCCTATTAAATTCAAATGTTTCTGTTATACACAGAAATGCAAGATCATACAACTTAATCTGATTCAGTGAATATTATTCAGTTTTTATTCCCCATTAGAGAAAACGAGAGACTAGGAAACTATACTGAGTGAAAAAAAAAAATCACAATGACAATGCATATTTTTAGAAATTCCCTAAAAATTCCTTTTAATATCAGAAATTGTTGAAATTAATGCTTTGAGAATATTGACATTTGATTCTGATTTTTGTTTTTCAGAGATTTATTCAGTATTTGGCTTCTAGAAATACCCTCTTCAATCTCAGCAATTTTTTGGACAAAAGTGGATCCCATGGTAAGAATATTATGTTTTATAATTTTCTTGCTAATGTTTTTGGTACAGAATCTTTTTATTTTTTTAATTATTCAAAATAATTCATTGAAAATCACTGTAACTGATAGCTCCACTGGATATCTAAGAATAAAGTATAAATGTAACTATATAGTTACTTATAATAGCTTTAAAATATTTAGTTGTTAGGCAACTCAGCATATGAATTATATATTAATTTTATTTTTTGTCTTTCAGTATTTACCTTAAAAAATAACAGTGGATATGCTAGACCCACAGTTGTTTGTTTATGAAGGTATAGGAGGCAATGAAGTTAAAAATACATTCCCAACTGAAAAGCACTCAGTTTTAAATGTTTTTGTAAATTAATAGGATTTGTTCTACAATCATGTGTTCATTGATCATATTTTCTGGCTGTCTATTATGTATAGGCAAGCACACCAAGCATGAATAGTTCTCAGATAACTACATATATGAAGTCTGAAATAATGAACAAAAATGCAAGGAAAAGTCAGAAAAGACATTCTGTGCAAAGATAGTAGCATAACTAAACGGAATAGTCTTGGAATGTCTCATGCCAAAAGTATTTTTGCCTGAAGTAGGATTTTAAATGAGGCCTTTCTGGTACACTTATTCACCTCATCTTAGAATTATTTACATTTGAAGAGTTTAAAAATATTGGAACTAAGCAAAGCACAGTTGAACATATTTTATTAATTAGTTTTATTTCCTCTGCCCTTCCTCCAGGTTATGACATGTCTACCTTCATAAGGCGTTATAGTAGATATTTGAATGAAAAGGCCTTCTCTTACAGACAGATGGCATTTGATTTTGCCAGAGTGAAGAAAGGGTATGGTTTTTTTTTTTTTTCTCACACTTGTTTGTGCAGAGTAAGTCTTTGAGACATACTTGATTTATCTTAACTAAGTTGAATATCAACTAATTTTGGTCATGGAGGCCCAGTTTACAATCATTTTAAAAAAAAAACTCAGTAATATTATGAAAGTTAGCCTTGAGGTTGCAATGTTACTGTGCTTTTATTTTCATGCAGAAAATCTGATTTGCTGCTCAAAGTTGACATGGTACACAGTTTATTTTGTTAAAATCAACTCAAAATTCTTGAATACTTACATACTTTAAAATAATTTTAAATGGAGAGAATTTAAACAAGTTTCGTTTAAAGAATGTAGCTGTAGCTGACAATAATTATTTCAGTATGTTTTGTTTGAGATGAAACTGAACTGTGTGTATGCACGGAGATCTGTTTTTGACAGGTAATAGTGTTCTACTATTTACATTGTTGTTGCTGTTGACCTACTAAGTCTTGTCCCACTCTTTTGCAACCCCATGGATGTAGCCCAGCAGTCTTCTCTGTCCATGGGATTTCCCAAGCAGGACTACTGGAGTGGGTTGCCATTTTCCTCCTCCAGGGATCTTCCTAACCCAGGGACCAAACCTGCGTCTTCTACATTGGCAGGCAGATTATTCACTACTGAGCAACCAGGGAAGCCCATCCTATTATACACGCACACACACAGTACAAACACACCATAATTGAACTGATAATACTCATGTCCACTGAGTTGATGATGCTATCTAACCATCTCTTCCTCTGCAGATCCTGTATCCATTCATAATTTGAAATAATGGCAACATATAGAAAATTTAATATTTTGGTCTCAAGAATCACCCCCAAAAGATATAGCTCTATTTTCTGATAGCTGACCTAAATTTAGCTGAAAAATATAATCTTGCCTGTTCAAAACAGATTAGTTTCTTATGGGTGAACATTTTATAAAATTAAGATTTTGGCTTTATCCCCTTCTATTAAAGATGATTCTGGTTCATATGCCTTCCTCTGGCTTCTTATGTGGCCCTGGGCAGCCTTAGCTGATGTTCTAGCTTGATCATGACCTCTCCACAGTAGGGCCACAGCCTTCTTAGAAACTTCTGAACCCTGAATAGGCAAATAAGGGCTGGGGATGCTCTTCCTGCCCCAGAAGTGGGAGAGACCCCAAAAGCTGCCATTATCAACTCGTTCACATCACCTAGGTGTTTTCCTCCACTGTTTCGGTCCTGCTGCCCCTTGAGTATTTGGATACAGAGCCTCCTTAGGAGGCCTGCAGTGAGTGCTCCCTGCAGTGCTCCATACAGTCTCATTCTCTTCAGCTGGTTATTTACACTCAGCTCTTTTTGACCAACCTCAAATCAGAATGTCCTTTTCATCACTTGATGAAATAATAATATTGTATAAATAATAGTATAAATTCTGCTCCTAGTCTACAGGTTTTGAAGTCTAACAAGACATGTTTTATCTCTCTCTCAAAAACAAACAAGCTGGGATTTAGGGAACCTAGAGTGTTAATACTAGTATTAGTAGTTTTGTTGTAGACTTAGAAAAGTCCATTCATAAATTCAGCTGGCCTCTTTCTTGAGGATTGTGAGTACAGAGAGGAGAACCAACACAGCCTCTTCATATCTCAAAATCAACCTGCAGGGCTCAGATGGTAAAGAATCTGCCTGCAGTGTGGGAGACCTGGGTTTGATCCCTGAGTGGGATTCGCCTGGAAGAGGAAATGGCAGCCCACTCCAGTATTCTTGCCTGAAGAATCCCCCATGGACAGAGGAGCCTGAAGGGCTATAGTCCGTGGGGTCGCAAAGAGTTGGACATGACTGAGCGACTAAGCACACACAGCACAGAAGGAAAATAGCTTAGAACAATGTGCATGGTCTCAAGTTTTCCACATAGAAGTAAGTTTTGCCTTTTTCTTTCTTTATTAATTGTAGGGCTGATGGTGTCATGAGGACAATGGCTCCTGAGAAGCTGCTGAAGAGCATGCCCATACTGCAGGGACAGATTGATGCACTGCTGGAATTTGATGTGCGTATCTCACCAGAAAATGCATCTTATGCAGTCATGTTGCCTTTTTTTGGAAAGTGGGCTGCAGATAAAGAATTTCCTCAGGAAGTAGATTTAGATTCCCTTCATGTCAGTGAGGGAGAAGGCACTGGTGACCCACTTCAGTACTCCTGTCTGGAAAATCCCTTGGATGGAGGAGCCTGGTAGGCTACAGTCCATGGGGTCGCTAAGAGTCAGACATGACTGAGCGACTTCACTTTCACTTTTCACTTGCATGCATTGGAGAAGGAAATGGCAACCCACTCCAATGTTCTTGCTTGGAGAATCCCAGGGATGAGGGAGCCTTGTGGGCTGCCGTCTATGGGACGCACAGAGCTGGACATGACTGACGTGACTTAGCAGCAGCAGCAGTAGCGTGTCAGTGAGGGGCTTCCCGGGTAGCTCAGTTGGTAAAGAATCCACATGCAATGCAGGAAACCTTGGTTCAATTCCTGGGTAAGGAAGATTCCCTTGGAAAAGGGATGGGCTACCCACTCCAGTATTCTTGGGCTTCTCTGGTGGCTCAGCTGGTAAAGAATCTGTCTGCCATGCAGGAAACCTGGGTTCCATCCCTGTGTTGGGAAGATCCCCCAGGAGAAGGCAATGGCAACCCATTCCAGTGTTCTTGCCTGGAGAATGCCATGGACAGAGTTGGGGTTGCGAAGAGTTAGATACGACTGAGCGACTAACACTTTCATTTTCATGTCAGTGAACTGGATGAACATTTAGTTTAGGCTTTCAGTGCAGTGGAGATAATTTTGGTTGCCCAGATTGTCAGAGCAATTTACAGATGTTAAATAACTTCAGTCATGGAAAACCACAAGCAGTGCATTCTTGGATCCGTATGTTCAGAGCAGGATGGTGGCCTCCTGTTGTGTTTGACAGGATCAAGTGGCTGCAGAAGGGACGTCCGGCAGGTAAATACCCCTGCCTGCTATTAAAAACCATTTTATACAGTCTGCAGAAGAGACGCCATCTGCAGAAGAGAATTATTTTTCTTTTGGGGGGCTTTATTTTTTTATTTATTTTTTAAAATTACGTCACGGTCATTCTTTTGGATGATACCAACATGACTTGTTTCTTAAAACCATACCTGTGTCATGACTCGTGTGTAACTACACTAGTTTATACATGTGATAAGATTATATAGAACTAAACACATTTGCAGCAAGTAAAATTGGAGAAATCTGAATAAGATTGGTATATTGTATCAGTATCCATATCCTGATTGTGAGATTGTACTGCAATTTTGAAAACAGTATGTGGAATCTCTGGTTTTTTGTTATAATTGCACGTGGACTTGCAGTAATTTCAAAATAAAAGTTCAGTTAAAGAAACATATCTGATGCTGAAAATAAAATATTCTGATATATAGGGAGAGTTATAACTCACATTGTTAGCTTTCCCCTGTTTTGGTGGTTGACTAAAACAAAGATTTTCCTCAAATACTATTATTTGAAATCTTTGTTAAGATTATTTGGGTTAGTCTGTCACCGAGTCCTAGTCACAGCACCCAGCTCCTGTGAAATTTCAGAAAAAGCAGCAAACCATGTTACTGTCTTATGAAAGGTTTTACAGTAAGGAGTTCCCTTAGCTATGTGTGGAACTACTTCCCTTAACTTTTTTGTCTTTATTCATTAATTTTTCTTAGCTTTCCTTGCCTTTAATGATGGTATTGTCTTAATTAAAAGAGAAAAGAAGTCCTCTAATGAGAAAGAGCAGAGCAGGGACTGGGAAATGGGGAGAAATTATTCTTCTTTGTGCTGGTGATTAGAGTATCTGGTGGGTGCTGGGTAAATGCTATGAGTCTCAAGAATTATTTTAGGGGTAGTTGGCTAAGGTATCTATTCCCTGTGCTAGGCTTCCTCCCTGAGCCACTGCAGGCCCCTGGTGTCTGAACCCTTCCAAAGAGACCATTACATATGGGGAGGGAAAGAATGTACTATAAGATAGTGAAAGCAGTGAGAGGACAGGTGTTCAGAAGTTGGGTTTGATTTCTCTGTGGGTCATTAGTCAAATGTGTATTTTTCTTATACTTGATAGGCCAACTTCATCGACTTAAATTGAAGCAAACAATTGGCAGTCCTTTTTTATATATTAGTAGGATTACTAAGAAGAGTTATATAGCATCTGTTGAATATGAGTCAATTTCTTGGTAATAATTTGAGACTTTTTAACATGCTCTGAGAAAAATTGTCATTTGATGACTTGCAGTTAACAGATGAAATTTTCATCTTTTTCTAGGTGCATCCAAATGAACTAACCAATGGTGTCATAAATGCTGCATTTATGCTTCTTTTCAAAGACCTTATCAAACTTTTTGCTTGTTACAACGATGGAGTGATTAATTTACTTGGTAGGTAGAATTACTAATGGTGTCTATGAAGAGAGACTGTATCAGAATGCAGAGATTTAGGTACCACAGACTTCATAAAAAATCTGAAGACATGACTTAGTCAGGTCACACTTCTGTGAGTGTTCTTACGTCATGGTTAAGTGCAGGGAATGGAAAGCACTCTAGGTATTTTCAGCAAAAAGGGATTCCACACTGGGGTTTTGGTGCTTAGAAAATTTTGGATTGACTGAAGAAGCAGATTCTGGGCTTTGCCTCTTGGATTAAGACTCATAATGATTAATAACTTCCACTGTGCTGACAACCACCTCTGAAGTCACCCCTGACATGCTCCTATTTTGAAATAATTTGATACGTCTCACCATCTTTCCTTCCACATAAAGTGAAAATGAGATAGAGATACTGCTTGACGATTGGCTGACAATAAAAGATTTCTTTCTACTGACAAGTCACCCCTTCCTGGGATGTAATGATTCAGCAAACCTCTTCCAGCTGGTGCCAGTTTGAGAAAACATCTCTAAGTCAAGCTTGAATTCTCTTTTCTGTCAACTGGTCATAGAAAACTCCCCAGCGACCATAGGCATCATTGGATGGGGAGAAATAGTTATCCAGAAGACATAGGTGCCGTGGGAGTTGAGCCACCTGTTCTTACAACCTTACCTGCGTGTTCAGGAGCTACTCCAGGCTGATCTCTTATATTACAACCTCCATTGGTGATGGATTATATTCTCACACTTGCTCAGCTTTATGGTTTGGTGTATTAGATACTGTTTGGTCTTGCGATCACTCGGTATTCTCTGAGGTCAGTACCCTCAGTCTCTAGAAGCAAGCCAAGAGCAATTTTTCCGAAGGAGATTAGTTACTGTCTAAGAAAGATATGGCCCTGCTTCAAAGCACTAGAAGTGTCTACTGTATTTTCCTGCTGGTGTGTGCCAGAGCCATCTGGCAGCATTTGGATCTGCCGCAGACACTCCGAGTGCCTTTCCATCTGCAGGATCTAAAGCCCCGTGGTGCTCCAGGTTGGAGCAGTTGCAAAGTCACCTTGATCTGGGCCCTGCTTCCATGCGACACCATACCGGATGCTCTGTTTAGAGGAGCACATACACGTGTTGTGTGTGTTACCTCAAAACTGAGAAAAACTCAGCAAAACGCCTGCATTTTCGTTATGCAAGGTGAAGCAGTGTGTTTTTCCTGTGGAGGGGACCTTTGGACCCGCAGAAATGCATTGAGGTAGCAGATCTCTAGGCTTTCATAGACTCTCTCCTTCCCTTTGACCTGCATGTGACTTATTAAGAAACCTACCATATGTGAAATTCTTGCCCACCAGCTACAGTCAGCCTGATGTCATCAAATAGTATCCATTGACGTTGGGACAGCCAGATAGATTAATATACTTAAAATAAGACAGTGAGCATGCACTAGCATCCTTGCCAGATGAAAGCAAACTACTTCTAATGGGCTCTGCTTACTGGACTACGTACAAAAGAACTTGCTAGTTTGTTAGATGCTTATCCCATGTCAGGAATTGTGCTGATTTTATGCTGGAAAGGATAACACATCTGGATGTCTGCAAGTAAGAATCATCACCTGATCAAGTTTCCAGTAACCTATGGTTCATCTCTAAAATCCACTTACCTTTTGCACAAGCCAGATATGAAAGATTAACTGGGAATATGATGGAATTGCTACCTTGTATGTTTGCAGAGATCAGGAAGCCAGTGTGAGGATTTTGCTAGATTCAGAGTATTTCTGTTCCATCTACATATTCAGAAAACTGGGGAAATAACCAATGTTAGTTTTGTGCATCCACTGATTATAATTTTTTAAATCTCCTAATCCCCAGAAAGCCTTCACTCAGATTGGTAGAAAATAATAGCAACATTTTTGGGATCCCTAGAGAATAGCATCGGCTTAGAGTCTGTGTCCCTGAACACTGGGTATGTCCCTTTCCCATGTGTGTAGTCACTCTGGTAAATGTCCCTTTGCCACAGAGTAGGAATAGATACTTTGGGCTGTCTTTCAAGGCTTTGACTCAAGAATATCTGCAGGGCTTATTAAAATTAGATTGCTGGACATTAACCCAGAGTTTGTAAACAGTAGATCTGGAGAAGGCAACCCTACTCCAGTATTCTTGCCTGGAGAGTCTATTGGACAGAGGAACCTGACAGGCTACAGTCCGTGGGGCCGCAGCTTCGGACATGGCTGAGCATGCATGCACACACATCTGATTCAGTAGGTCTAGGGCAGGGCCTGAGAAATTGCGTGTCTAGGAAGGGCTTGAAAGGTACCATTACCACTGATCTGTGGGACTTCCATTTGGGAATCACTGTGTTAGAGCTACTCATGGATGCTCAGGCCAGTATTTTGAATTGGTGATTTTTGGCCTGTTCACTCACATTGATGAATTATCAGTAACAACACAAAAGAGAACATAGTGGTCCTTCTTTCCTGCTCAGAACCTTTAGAATTTGTTTGGTTTCTCTAGACTTATATCAATTATTATTGTCCAATTCAGGAGGAAAAAGAATACGAGACATCTAGTTCAGTTTGTTTTCAGATCAGCATGAGTAAGTTTTTGATTATAAGTAAGTCCCCTAGAATATCTGGGAGCTACTTATGTTAATTTTTTTTAACAATTTAAATTTAACTCAGGGTTGTGTATCTTATCTGGCAACCCTACTGCCGACATAATCGTGGACAGTCTTGCACCGCTTTTAGTATGTATGGTTGTTTCTTCTTGAGGCAGACTTTGCACTCGTCTCCCGAGGGCAGGCTGGATTGCTGGGTTCTACATCTCATTCTCCGAATCGGAGCAGTTGGTGAGGGGGAAAGAGTAAGAAGTAGAGGGATGGGGCATAAGAATTTTTATTTCCCTGTGGCAGGTGGGCTTCCCAGGTGGCACTGGTGGTAACAAACTCGACTGCCAATGCAGGAGACAGATGCAGGTTTGATCCCTGGTTTGGGAAGATCCCCTGGAGGAGGAAATGACAACCCACTCCAGTATTATTGCCTGGAGAATCCCATGGACAGAGGAGCCTGGGGGGCTACAGTCCATACGGTCACAAAGAGTTGGACACGACTAAATGCCTTAGCACGCACGTGGAAGGTGGGGTGATTATAGAATCTCTAAGTAAGGCAGGACCAACATCTTCAGACTGAGAAGGAAAAGCTTTTTCCAGCAAAGGTAGCTCATTTTTGTTTGAATCTACCAAGTACTTTTCTTTCTCAATAAGAGCCCTAGCATTCACAGAGGAGACCACGCTGTGGCTAGAAATTTAATTTAGCCACACATGTTATAATTCAGCAACTCACAAGATTAGACTCTGACTTTAGCGATGACAGCCCTGTGACTGCAAGGATAAGATTATTGCAGGGCAGCATGGAGTACCATAGTCTGACTGGAGCCTTGAGCCAATCATTTTAAATCCTGTGTTGTCATTTTCCTTTTTAAGCTCTCGGGTGGAGTCAGAAGCAGGCGCCCTCCCCACCATTCCATCTGCCTCATTCTCATCATGGTTCTCTCCCAGCCACTGCTTGTTCTGATAAGCTTCATTCTAAGGTGCTCATTTCAGAAAACCACAGGCCATAATTTAAGTAATTATTTTGCTCCTCTGCAGCACGGATTCCACGAATCCATTTCTCCTCTAGTTGCAGGTGGTCATCTCTGCCTTCAAATTCAGTCAAGTTGCATATCTGATCCTAAACTCCCCACTTTATTTTTGAGGGTCCGATTTCTAAAGCCAGTTCAGCGTGGAATATTGTGTCTATGCCAAAAATCGAAACCACTCTGTGTATTCTAAATAGAAGAGGGTTCCAAACAAGGGGATGGGTCCTCATGTAATTGCTGGAAGCCTGTAGGAACTGGTTCTGCACTCAGCCTCGGGAGATGCTTCTGAAGTAGTAAGTTCCTGTGCCCTAGGGAAGCTGCTGCTTCTGAGGCACTCCTTTAAGGTGTGCTGAAACTGCCTCAGCTACCTTGCAAACTGGAAAGCTGGAAAAGCGACCCTGGATGCTGTAATACAGGGATTTAGGGAGTCAGAGCCAGTGGCTGTGACTGCGACCGTTACCCCCAAAGCCCAGGAAGCCGGAGGGTGGCAGTGGATTGCGAGGAAGATGTCTACCCTTCCAGGAGCGCATCACTTGCCATGAGAGAAAGCTGGACGGGCACAGGAAGCCTGCTGCTGCCTCAGTTTCCCCTTCCAGACCGCCCTGAAGTCTGTCTAATGTACAGAGCTGAATTTGCCATCCTGGCTTCTCACAAGGATAGAAAAAGAATGGACTCGGGTGCACCAGTGACTGTCGAATACAGGGCCCTGGGAGGTTTTGCCTTTTGTGGGGAAAAATTCCTACTTGTGGCTTGCCGTTCAAAACCACATCACTTTTGTTTCAGGTGGGGGAGTTTGTCAGCAAGCCAAGTAAGATTTTTGCCAACCACTTTTGCTGACTGATCTTC
Source organism: Aepyceros melampus (assembly GCA_006408695.1). Classification (NCBI taxonomy): domain Eukaryota; kingdom Metazoa; phylum Chordata; class Mammalia; order Artiodactyla; family Bovidae; genus Aepyceros; species Aepyceros melampus. The sequence continues at coordinate 134,466 of SJXQ01009605.1, read as the reverse complement.
CTACTCTTCTTTATGGCTCGTAAATGTGAGCTTTTGCTGAAGTTCATTTTCAGCCATGTACTATTTGGCTTTTTCTGTATGCTCTTCACTGGAAAACTTTTATCTCCATTATGATGAGTCTCACATCTATTCTTTCAGTTTTTCCCTTCCTCCTGAGCTTCAGTTTTGCATGTCTACTGATTTGTTGACATTTAAATTTAGATACCGTGTTCTTTTCTATGGAATTTTAAAAAATTTGGCTCAGTCGGGTCTAGATTCTCTGGTTGTGGCTCACGAGCTCAGTAATTATGGCACGTGGGCTTAGTTGTGCTGTGGCATATGGGATCTTAGTTCCCTGACCAGGGATTGAACCCATGTCCTCTGCATTGCAAGGCAGATTCTTAACCACCAGACCACCAAGGAAGTCCCAGATACTATGTTCTTAACTAAAACTTGGCAGTCTCTGAAACAGCTCTTAAATTTGTCCTTTTTAACCTCCTTGTTCCTGTTTCTAATAATTAGTTATAATAATTAGTCTTCTAAACCTGAAACCTCAGTTTGAAACTCTCTTTGAGTTGCCTGTTTACTAAAATCCATGCCAGTCAGAAATGATTCATTCTCATCCTCTCTCCCCAGGGTACCCCCCTTTCATCCCCGCTTCTGTTTCAGAACATTTGATTTAATGCCTTTATGATTATTTAGCGATTAAAGGCATTAAATCACATGACTATTCTGTTTTTGTCTTGAACAGTTCCTTCCTTCAATGCTGCTTAGCTTTATGTTGACTTTTTGGAAAGATTGTACTAAACATACATTTTCTCCTTAAAATAATAACACTTCAATAAATATTTTTATTTAATTAGAAAAAGAAGTTCTCTTGGCTGTGATTAGGAGCAGAAAAGAAGAAGAGTTGCACCTTTTAAAATTAGAGACCTGGGTTCTCAAAAATGGTAGTTGTACACTCTGGCATTGAATGGTCTGTGTTCATCATTGTTGTCAACTTGGTCTTGTAAAAGTAACACTCTAGAAGATAAAAACTACGCTCAGTATCTTGAGTCTTTTGAGACAGGTCTGTTTGTGTTTGTTTACTAAATGGTGTTGGGAATCAGCTTTATATTATAGATGAGTTTCAGTCAAGGACTTCATGACCAATTCTCTGTATCTAAAGTTGGAATCTATAGTGGTTTGGATATTTGCAAGCATTATATCGCTCTGGCCTATGAATAAGAAGATGCTTCCCTTACTGACTAATGGTCATTAGTAAGAGTCCACATGCAAAGTCTCAGTTTGTTTCACTCGAATGAGATACCTTTTCATCTGGTTTTTTTCTTAGGACAGTTATTCTGTAAAAGTCAGTACTAATATGACAAAGGACTTTATTAGCACTTTGTAAAGATTCATGTTACAAATGTCAGTAGTTGATCATTTCAGATACTGAAAATCAATGTGTTATCTTTAATATGAAAGAAAAACACACATTTCTAGTCCCATTCCCTCTGTTAAAAGTGTCAATTTCTCTGGTTTCTAAAAGGATAAGAGGACTTCAGCTTTGCACTGATCAGTACCTGTTGCCTTTCTGTGTCATTACCACTGTTACAGAAACATTTATGAGATGATAACCTAAAACCATCATCACTGAATCTCTTTTGTTCCTTAATCCTAAATTACCAAGAAAAATAAAACACAATAATACAAACAATTTAAAAAGCATACAAAGGGACAAAAATTGCTTAAAATTTTGGTGCATTGGTTCTAAGAGGAAATTGGGATTATTCAGCTTGATTTCTCTTTCTGTGTTATCGCTGAAGATCTGATTCAAAGACATAAACTCAGATTATAGTTAAAAAAAGTAAGTTAGACACTTAGAAGAAATTGTTTATGGGAAGGTTGTTTTAAAAGAAAAAAGTGTTTTACAGAGTAAGTCTTAATTTTCAAAGGTTTAAACTGGAAAGATTTGTTCCCGTATAGCATCTCCATAATTCTGTCTCTAGTTTAGAACACAGGGTAGGGTGGATAAAGAAGGTATCAATTAAATAAATTAAAAGAAGGTATCCTAAAATTTGGTCATTTTTAAAAAGAGCCACTTTCCTCTCAAATCTTAACAAGTAGAAAATAGTATGTGTTTGTTTTCTTGGTCTTTTTGCTTCTCTTGAATGCCCTACAGGGGAGATCCATGTTAAAAAATAAAATTACCAAAAGACTGTCAACATAAGGTAATGAGTAGCTACCCTTGATAATTAGTTCTTTGTGTAATTATATATTATTCAACTTAAGAAAATTAAAAATACTTTTTAGGTAGTAAAATAACATGCTGAATGAAATCTAGAACTTTCAGATGTGAGAAAGCATAAAAATAGCATACATTTAACCATGTGCAAATATAAAATGATGACGATACTGAGCCATCAGTTACAATCTAAGGTTGCCCGGGAGCTATATTGGCTGACTGTGTCTCTTATCTGCAAGGACATTAATTTTTCCCTGAATGAATGGAGGAATTGATTGGCCAGGGAAACCACTGTTAACATACTCGTTTTCTTCAAAACATGTATGGAGAAAATACAGTCTCATACTGTAATTATTATTCATGGCTGAATTCTAGTCTTAGGAGGCAGAAGAGAGCAGCAAAAGGATTCTGTAATTCTCTCTAGAAAGTTAAAGATTGAGAAAGGATATGATTATAGACTAGAAACTATGAAACTCCACTAATTTATAACCAAAAGAATAATGTTTGAAAGAATAGTTGATGACCAGTAAAAGCAAATGTTATTTATATGGAATGTAGACAATTTAAATAATTCTTTATTCAGGGAAGTTAATAGATGATTACTTTATAATAAATAGATCATTTCTTTATAATGAACTAGTAAGAAAATAAGGATGCTGTAGGATGCAGTCATAACTTTTGAGATTGTTATCAGCAACAGTTTGGGGTAATTTTCTGAAACTGAGTACTAGGGCATATGGATCACGAAGTAAACCTGTCGTTACAATGAATATATTCTTCTACTTTAACTGTATTTTCATTATTTAAATTGTTTCATGTGAGACACTGTAGAACATAATACCTTTCTTGAACTACTGAAACCTCCCTTGTTTCGGTGTTTTCATACTTAGCATACGTTTTAGTGCCACTTGTTTCAGTTCAGACATTAAAGTTGTAAGTGATAGTATCAGTGTAAGCTTGGAAGAAGACTGAATATAATACTCTTTTTGAAATGCTTGTCTGCCTCTTCTAGAAAAGTTTTTTGAAATGAAGAAAGGACAATGTAAAGATGCTCTGGAAATCTACAAACGATTTCTAACTAGGATGACACGTGTGTCTGAATTTCTAAAAGTTGCAGAGGTAAGTAATATTAACTCATATATCTGGAATAAACAATAGAATTCATAATCTGGAAAGACATTCTGTCACAGAGTCACAATGTGATGGGCAGAAGTCATCTCATCCAGGTTCTCACTGTGCTCTATACTTCTGCATTTCAGTCAGATCGTTCTGTGTCCAAATAAAAGTTTCGTGGATGCTCAGCTCACTCACAGCTTTGCAAGGTGGTTCATTCCTCCATCCCACCCTATGACTGTTCTTGATTGTAAGAAAGTTATTCCTTTGTATTGAACTCTAGAAAAAAGCCCTTAAAAAGTCTGTCCATTGTTTTCAGTATGTAAATGACAAACCATAAACTCTTTCTTACTTTGTTTTAATAATGTTTTTCTTTACTTTCTTTATTATTTTGTCAAAATGATTTAAACACAAGGAAAAAAGAAACAAAGTATAATTAATTTTATAAAGTTTATAAATTATTTCTTAATGATGTCTCTTTATAAGTAATCACAGTAACTGTGTAGCTATACAGTCCTCTTCCTGGGGTTGTCCGTAAATTGGTGTTTTCTCTTAGGAAATCCAATGATTGACTCATACTGATAGTGGAGATAATGACATTTTACTACAGTCCTTTGTCAGGATGAATTATGGTTCCCTGGCGTGTCAGCTAACTGATTGCTAACCCCTCAGCTTTGTGAGAGGGGTTCTGAAGCTCATCAGCAAAGAATAAAATGGTGTGGACGTGGGACATTTATGCCATGGTTTTGCTGTTTTCACCATATTCAGGCTATAACAGAAGAATAGGAGTTTTATACATGTAATTTCAAAAGTACTCTAGTCATGTTATTTTTCAAATTTCATTTATTCATAGGAATGATAATTGTCACATTCAAATTCCAAGATCAGAATAATCTTGCAGAATGCTATCTCTTGAGCTTAGACCTGTTCAGTTTATAATCAGAATTTTTTTTAAAAAAATTATATGGAAAGCAAAAGGTAAAGATTAGCTGTATAAATTAATGCTTTAAAGCATTCATGTGTACTTCCATGGGTTTATTGAAGTTGGTGGCCTTTAAGAAAAATAAAACTGCTTGAAACTTTTGCTGCTACACAAGTTTTTCGTATTTAATATGATTTTCTCATGATTTAACCATAATTATCAGTATAATCTAGTAAAATTGGCCTACTTTTTTTCTGTGAAAATATACCTAAGCACCCAGGGCAGGAGATTATTTCACAGTTCAATTAATTCCTGGTACACATTCTTTCCAGTGTTATCATCTGATATTGTGTATAGCAGAAAAATAAAGCATTGGACATGTTACAGTTTCAGGTATATGTTTCTCTAATCAACATGAAAAGGCTGAGATCATGAGAAAAGGTCTTCATGAGAAAAGGGATACTTGTTATCAATTCATTACATTCTTACATGTAAAATTTTATTTTGTGTCGCTTGATAACCCATGTTATCTCAGACTCATTTTAAGCTGCTAAGGAGATAAACAGAAATTAGATGTCATTTTGAGAGTTTTAAGTATTTCTGTTTTATTCAAACTTTATGACTAAGACTTTTTGTAGATTGGATGGAAAAAAAGTGAAAGTGAGTTGCTCAGTCATGCCCAACTCTGCAGTCTCATGCACTATAGCCCACCAAGCTCCTCTGTCTTTGGGATTTCCTGGGCCAAAAATACTGGAATGGATTGCATGCCCTTCTCCAGGTATCTTCCTGACGCATGTATCGAACCCAAGCCTCCTGCAGCTCCTGCATTGCAGGCAGATTCTTTACCGTCTGAGCCATCAAAGAAGCCCAGAATGGATACTAATTGACAAAGCTTTTTTGAGTAGGAATCGCAAGGGGCTGTGTTCTCTTTCATATTTAAATTACATTGTTCATAATTTAAACACTAATTGAATACCAATGTTTAGTGGTTTGGTTATGAATGTTAAATACAGAGAATTTTCAACAAATGTACAACCCTTCTCTTTTTATGAAAAGTGATTGGGTACATATGCATGGACTTCCACCCGGTCAGCTGCCCTGCAGTTAACACCATTTGTCTGAAGGATGTGTACAAGACTTCCACAGTATTGTTTATGAAATATGACTTTATTATAGGCTGTTTGGCAAATATTAACATTAAATTGTCTATCATAATAAAAGAAATATCCATAATTCCTATGGCCATATCCAAATTTTGCAGAGGAATTGCTTGAAGTATGGAAAACTTGCCATGTTTTGAATTCTTATGCTGAAGCTTCTAAAGCAGACAGCTGAAACTTTGGAAAATGGTTATTTAACAGGTAATAGGCATGTCTGCTAAACTCATTTCCCTTTTATAGAACGAAGTTATTCTTAGTCTGTGATTCCAAGGTAAATACCAACTCGTAGGAGTTATGTCTCCCAGAATACTTACAGACAGAAAGTGATGAGATTTCTGTAATATAGTCACACTTCAGCTCTATCCCCCTAGTTAAGTGTTCAGGCAGTAAAAATAGCAAATAAAGGAAGAATTCCTAAACTATGTCTTTAACAGGGTTACCCACTTAATAGAATCACATCACCTTTTACCTACATGATTCCATTATTAAGAATCTATAATGCTTTTGGTTTCCCTGGTGGCACAAACGGTAAAGAATCTGCCTGCAATGCGGATGACTCAACTTCAGTCCCTGGGTCGGGAATATCCTCTGGAGAAGGGAACGGCTACCCACTCTAGTATTCTTGCCTGGAGAATTCCATGGACAGAGGAACCTGGTGGGTTACAGTTCATGGAGTGGTAAAGAGTTGGACATGAGTGAGCATCTAATACATACACATAATGCTTTAATTTCAAACATGCTGACTTTTAATAGATCATCTCAAGAGGTATTGATATACAGAAGTGCGAAGTTGCCATAATTTATAATTCCATAATTTGAAAGAATGTGAGTTTAAGGATGACACAGACAGCTCCCAACAAAGAATCACCATCCCAAAACGTCGATACCGCCAAGGTTGAAAAACCTTTTTGGAGATACAGAGAAGGCAAAAGGAAGAAGTTAGCTCGTTTGTGTCACTCATGTGGATTTTCCACTGTCCAGTTTGACATACTGTCTTTGCAGAAGCCTGACACTTACACTTCCTGTGTGTGCTTCTACATTTCCATCAGCTTAACAAAGCACTTTGAATCTCAGAGAGATACGTTTTTCTGTAAGCCTCAATTTCCTCATTTATACAACTTAAGAGAATTAAAGTTATGATTTGTATTTAATCCCAACTTTTTATTTTGAATAATTTTCAAACCTATAAAAAGAGTTGATAGAGTTATATAGCGAACCCCTGTATACCCTCTTCATTGATTAAAAGAGTGAGTCTATTCCCATATTTGCATTCTTACTAGCTCTTTCTTTTTCTATCGCTCCCTCCCTTCTCTTCCTTCCCCAAGCTACCAAGATTAAAAATTCACTTGTGCTTTTATCTAGTAATTCTACTTCTGCAAATGTGCCCTACAGATGTATCCACACAGTACAAAATGATGTGTGCAGCATTGCTTGCAATGGCAAGAAATGGGAAGCAACTTAAATGTTCATTAATAAGTGACTTGTTAAATAAATTATAGGATAAAGAAGTTGCTTCAAAATATATAAATACATAATTATTTCCCACATTACTATACAATAACAGTATACCATATACACTGGGATTATACTTTTCATTTGACAATGTATCTTACAGCCACATCCATATTAATATACAGAGTTTCCTCATTTTTTGAAGCAGCTTCCTTCTAGTTGCCATTAACCATGGAGGAAATGTTTTACACTTCAGTTTCTTAAGTTCTTTTTTTTTCATTCAGCAAAATTCTGTTCATTTGTTATTTCTAACTCTGTTGCCAAAATCATTGCTGTTTTGTTGATTGGAAAACTACACAAAAAGCACATATTCAGACTGAGATTAATGTACGTAATAACAACTATTTTTTAGCAAGATTAAGCTGTGCTGTTAACTAATACTTTAGGTAATCTAAGAAATTAATTTTTAAAACCCGTTAGGTAACTTTTTTTTTTTTAATCCACAGCAAGTTGGCATTGATAAAGGTGACATTCCTGACCTCACTCAGGTGAGTTTGTCTAAGTGAAAAACTTAGTATGCATGAAATTATTAATCCACAGTTTACCATAAATGGTCTTACTGAGGGCAGAGTCTTGTAAGCATTTGATGCATTTTGAATATAGGCCAACCACCTTTCCTGGAAATCATTCTAATTTGTGTATTTTTTTTCTAGCTATTGAATATATTTCTAGAGATGTGAAGATTTTCCTACTCTTATAAAATTTCTTTTTAAAAGACAACTGAATATACTTACTGAGCTCATTTTTTCATTCTTAAATTTGAACCAAAAGGAAGCTCTAAATAATGTAAAAGGTGCTTTATCCATGAAACATGACTATTCGTAGGCATGCAATCAGAACATTTGATCTGTTCTGCTGCTGCTTCTAGTTTTCAGCATGTCCCAGGTATGGAGAATGGGGCACGAATGAAGAGACCCTGATGTCATAGTTCTACTACACTAATTCTTTTCTCCCCTATGAACGGGAGGAATGTCTATATACAAAAGAACCTTTTTTTAAAAAAAGTAGTAGTGGCAGATAGTGATTTTCTGGAGACTTTCTAGAAAGCAAAAGCAATAGTAGTGCTTCCTTATGAATCCTTTTATCTGTCAAGAGAGTACAGTGTACGGCTTCTCTGATGTATAATTGAGACCACTCACACATGCACAGAGTTATTGTAGGGCCTTTCTCCTAATTGTCTGGAACTGTTTTTGTTGAATCAGATTGTCAGCCTGTTATAGTAAATTTCGGTCCCAAACATGTTCTTTAACTCAAGACAGATGATAGGAGAAAGTATAGAACTGTCATCATATATACCAGTAATGAAGATATGAGTTTCCTGTCTTTGTAAATTAAAAAAAAGTTATTATTATTATCCCTTAAAGTGTCTCCATATTTAAATAATGTTAGCCTTAAATTTTTGTTAAAAATCAGAGAAACCCAAAGTAACGATCTCTGTATTTACAGTATTAAAATATCAATTAAATACCAAGGATTCTTTATAAATAAAACTCAAAAAACAATTCAGAACATGAGGGCATTGTGTTTTTTGATTTAAAAGTTGGGCAATAGCAAACTTCCCTGACAGTCCAGTGGTTAAGACTTCACACTACCAGTGCAGGGGCCGTGGGTTCGATCCCAGGTTGGGGAACTAAGATCCCACATGCTGTGTGGTACAGCTAAACCATAAAGTTAAAAACAATAAAATTTGGGAGATAACACCTTCTATTAGAGTATCTTATACTCTATTATGGAAATATTTTATACTTCCAATAGCATAAAGTATTTTTGCTACTATGAGAAGGTAGTGTTCTTTAATCAGTTACAAACCTAAATAAGATATTGGTATCATGTTGGTTATGGTTAAAAATTGAGTATGCATAAAATACTATTAAAAATATCTTTATTAGATCAAGATTTATGAATTTTGTACCACTATAATAAAAAGCAAAAAAATCACTTGCTTTCATTTTAAATTATTTAATTATAATAAACATTCTCATGGCAGTTTTTAAAACTAACCTACATAAATTATATGTTAACCTCTCCAAAAAAAGGTGGATATTTACGCCAAAGATTAGCTTTTAGAAATGTTGAATCATCTTTATTTCAACTAAATAGACTGTTCTTGGCATGGAACAGAAGTAAAACTAGATATATTGTTTAATAGGCTGGCAGGTAAGAAAACAGGTCCTCAATTGTCTCACTTAGTTTGGGCAGAGTCTGAAGGGAGACAAAGAAAGGTTTAGAAGAATATTTAAATACCTTTCTGTTTTTAAAATTAGAAAATTATTAAAAGAAGATTTATAAACTTGGGTTTAATTTTAATGATATGTAATATTCATTATAATTTATATAATCTCTCAAGTCTAGAGACATAATATTTTATTTAATGATGTCTGTATTGTCATAATTTGAGGAACAGAGCCCGCCCTCATCCTTAAAGAAGATAAATCTTGCTCTGGATCTGGTATTAATAGAAAGCTGTTCTGATGCAGAGATTCATTAGACACTGGTAATGCTCTCTCCTCTGCTTTTGTTATGACCTTAAGAGTCACATAAACTTCAATATTAGCATTTATTTTAAAGTTACCTCCTTATTAAAAAAAATCCTCTACTTCATTTCTCCAACATATATTTAAATCTCAATTCAAAAGTATTGTGTGCTTCTGAAATTTCTTAACAAGTAACCTAATTGTGGTTTTTGTTGGGATCATGAACAGCAAAACTAAACATACTCCCTAATTTTTATTTAGAAGTCTCCATAGGTCTTATTGGAGGCTCATCATTGGATGGGGAGTTTAGACCCATTGTGACATTCTGGTCTGATCCAAGCTGAAAGGTGAGCTATTCTAGGGTTAGTTCTTCAGATAGGGGTAGACCAGGACTTATCTGGAAATGGGTCAGAAATGCCAACCTGTGTGAAGTCTAAGATCTCTGAGATTAGATTCTGCTCTCTGCCAGCCTTCTCTGTGGCAGCCTGACTTCTGAATCTAGCCATAACAATGAACAAAAATACCCACCAATGAAGAGGATTAAAGAGGAGATGGGGACCAGAAGGGCTCCTTATTGACTGGCAGTAGGAAAAGGCTGTTGCTAACTGAGAAAGGATTAGAATTCCTTTTGCAGCAAGATGACACAGAGGAATTGAATGGATATCTTTTAACTTAGAAAATGCACAATAAATACCAGTGTGGCATCTGTAGCCCTTCTTAAGTTGTGCATATAATATCATCATAACAACATTTTAAATGATTTATAAATATTGAAGAAAAATATTTTTAAATACTCAAAAGTACAGTACTGGATAAGAAGTGAATGTGATAGAACTGAAATATTTCCTTCTCAGCCCTTTCCAATGGTTTCTTAGAGCTAATGATCAAAAATTAGAATGCTCTTTTCATTGCTTTTTTTTTTCATTTGGTTTTAACGATGCTTTAGAATATAAAGCATATGACTTGTAGATGGATGGTTCCTTTCAAAATCAGCTATGAATTTTTCCCAAGAAAAGGATTTTCAAAATATTATTTCCTGTTTGGTGTGTGTACATGCATGTTCCAAATTTAATATATCTCCATCTATGAAAAACATCTTAGGTCTTGATGTCAGGAATTCTGGTTGATCTGAAAACTACTGGTAAAGAAAAGTCTCCTTTTAAAGACTATACCACTGAATCAGTAACCGTGATATATCACTGTTGTTTATTCACTTTCACAAGCTGCCTCTTATTCTTTGGGTTGGTGTTTTCAGCTATCTGATTGGTCTGTTGACTTCGGCATTATTTAAAATAAGCCACTAAGGATACTGCTAATTATTTGAAATTCCTTTTACAACAGCAGAGGCATTCTCAAAATTTTGCCCCTTTGGAAATCTGAGACCGTTTTCATTTTTGTCTGCTGCATGGCAGGATGCACTCAGTGCCATAGATGGAGTTGAGAAGGCCGGCATTCCCACACTCACAAATTTTTTTTATCAAAGTAGTTTATTTCCCTCTGAAAATATTGTGTTTATTTCTGTTAGATTTAAAATGTGCTAATAAGATATATAAATAATAAAGCATCTTTGAACCTCTAAGGTAAAGTGCTGCAAACTTAATTTTATGTGCAGTGCATTGCAGAGTAACACCTCAGAGTCAGTTTTGCAGTCTGTGTTTGTCTCAACTATTGTGATTTTTTAACTACTACTTTGTTTTTAATTTTTCTTAAATTATTAAGAAATTTTAAAAAACTGCAAACTATCCTCATATTTTACATTTTGTTTTAGATAATGAAATTATTTATATAGGAAAAGTAACTACTTTTGTTATCAATTTATTATTAATTTAATGTAGTGTTCTCTATTTTGTAACTATAAATAACATTTTTTAAACAGATTTAGCACAGAATCACATTTCTTTTACATTGCATTTAATATTCAAAGGAACTAAATCTTTTAAAGTTCTATGCCCAGCCTCCTAGGTTCCATTATTATGACAATTATAATCATGAAAATATGGCAGTTTTGAAGTTATCAAGTGTGGATTCATCTAAAAATTGTGAAGCCATTTCTGTCGTCTTCTTTTCAAGGTTACAATACACATTCTGTTTATTAAGTGATCACATCTTAGTAGTTTATAGTTTTGCTATAAAGCAAAATTTTCTTTATCTCTTGAAAATTCATTTTTTATTGAAAATTCATTTTTTAAACCTTAGAAGTATACCCTTAGTTTTCGTTTACTGTAATTTGCTAGGTCCACTTTTACCTGCTGCTGCTGCTAAGTTGCTTCAGTCATGTCCGACTCTGTGCGACCCCACAGACGGCAGCCCACCAGGCTCCCCTGTCCCTGGGATTCTCCAGGCAATAATACTGGAGTGGGTTGCCATTTCCTTCTCCAATGCATGAAAGTGAAAAGTGAAAGTGAAGTTGCTCAGTAGTGCTGAACTCTTAGCGACCCCATGGACTGCAGCCTACCAGGCTCCTCCATCCATGGGATTTTCCAGGCAAGAGTACTGGAGTGGGTTGCCATTGCCTTCTCCACTGTTACCTAGCTGTATTTAAAAATTCTAATTTTATAATTTTCAAAATTTATTATATCCCTTGATAATCATTTATTCTATAGATATTAACTTTTTATATAATGCTCATAGAGCTAGCTATCTCTTTGTACCCTACCTTCAGCACTTTGGTCAATTTAATATTTTTATTCACTAATTTGTAAATTTATGTTTGGCTCACCTAGTAATTTACACTTAAAATAATCATGTAATTACATATATAATAGTCATTATTGTTAAAACAGCTTATGAGCATGTTATTAAAATTAAAATGAATATTAAATATCTGAACTTTCAGAATTTAAATATTTCAATAAGAATTTTATTTTCATTTGTCGTTATAGGTACAATGTAAAATGTACAGTTGTATAAACTGCCTTGAATTCTGTGACCTATTTCAGCATTTAGCATAGTTACTTTAAAATGCTTCAAAATTAATTTTATATTAATTTTTAAAAGTTATCAAAATTAATTTAGCTATAAATGTTATGATAGTCCTTGAATGCCTATGCTGCTGTCAAGGTCTAATTTGAGTTAAGATTTTTCAAGAAAGGTGAAATTAGATTTCTAATACTTGAAGAATAGATGGGGTAGAATATTTATATGAACCTGTTATTTTTCTTTTTAATATACAGTAAAATGCCATCACTTTATATTGTCTAAAAATTATTAAAACAGATATTCAGGTACTTCTTACTAAGAGTTGAAAATATGTATTAAATTTGTCAAAATGCAGTAGTCTTATTAAAACATTAATATTTGCTAAAGTCCCTATATTATATATATAAATAGCTCAACAATAAGAAATCTTAATTGTGGTCAACTATTAAAATTATATTCCCCCCTTCCCACAACTTTCACTCTCCCTTTTTTAATAAAGTAATGACTTTCTCTACTATTTCAGTCAAGGGTGGATAAGTGAGATTTTACTGTATTTTCATATTTCTGTATGTTTGTATTTGGGCACTTATATTTTTTATTTGGATATAAATATCTTTACTATTTCACTGTGTTTTACAGAAATACATTGTGAATTTGATTTAATTGTTTACTACATTTAAATAATGTCTTAAAAAGTCTATCCAATGTAATTTATACACTGAAACCACACTGTAACACTATTTGTTATGCAGTGAAGTTATGTATATGTAAGATGGGCCTGTTTGAGATTATGTGAAACTTAAATACTTAAGTACCAAAGGCACCTGGAATGCAATTATCTCCCGTATGTATTGGGGTACACAGACCTCCACTATACAAAGTTACAGTGATGTTCCAGTGTGTTTATTTTGAAAGAAAGCAGTACAGACATTGATTTTGTACTTTCTTATTGTAGGCTCCCAGCAGTCTCATGGAGACCCTTGAACAGCATCTAAATACATTAGAAGGAAAGAAACCTGGAAACAAGTACGCATTAGTTGTATATTCTGAATAAGACAGAAAAATACTAGAGTTGTTCTTTATACAATGAGATTTATCATGGTACTGCAGTTTCATGGTATGCTTTATTGTAATTCTCAGTTCCCTCAAAACCCCCCACCCTTCCCATTAACTTATGATACCATGACCCCATATATAGGTGATCTATCTGTGGGCTAACACAGCAGATTAGTAGGTTTTACCTGTGTTGGCTGAACTTGCTGACTTATTTATTTGCCCTCAGAAGGGATTCACAGTCCTCAGAAAAAGAGTTGCTTCTCTCTAAAAGTTGAGGCTGTCGTCAGTGGGCACAAGTAACAATGAGCCCAAGCAGCCTCTGAACACTGTTATGTTACCAGCCCCGCTGTGGAAAAAGCAAAGCCCTCTGGCATCGCTTTCTGCCCTCGAGACTCTCCCCACGTGGGCCCTTCGGTGTAGCATGCTGCTGACACTTGACTCAGAGAACTTTTTCTAGACAGAGTAGCAATCGAGCAGCGAGAAGTGCACTTTTAGTATATTTTCAACCTTTGTGTTTGGACACTTAGATTTATATACATTTTTCCCGATCACATGCCAGAAATGTCCAGGTTCCATTTTTGTTCTCTACAGCCGGGGTCTACTTATCTGTTCACAAGACCTGATCCTTTTCAGTTTTAGCACCTTGCCTAGACTGTAATTCTGCTGATCTTGGATGCCTGCCTCTCCTTGTCTCTGTGTGTGGGCATCTTATACCTCCCAGGAGGGCCATCTCATGAAGCCTTCCTTAATCATGCTCTGCACTGTGTTATGACTTCCCTTCTCCTCCTCCTCTCACCCTCATATGTGGTTTAAATGGATTTTCTGTTTCCTAAGGTCAGAGACTATTTTGTACTTCATTATCTTCATTTAAAAACTTAATGTAGCTCTCTCTACAGAGCCAGTTTGAAATCTGTTTTTGTTGGTGTTCCTAGCTGTATGTTGATTCTGTTTAGACGGACAGCAGAAATTGGCAGAGACAACCCATGAACTGCTCATTGCAGGGCTGTCAGCTGACCATGGATTTTACCTGTGATACAGCTATTAAAATGCATCTCCTTTCTGCTTGTTTCTCTCTCAGCATTCTCCTAGAATCGAGATTGTTGTGTCTCAAAGTCACTTTTTTGCTTGTTGTTTCATTAACGAAGGGTTATTTGTCTATTACAAGTCAGTATAAAAATTATTGCATGTCTTAAATTTTCAATAATAAACAATGGCGTGGGACTCTCTTAGGCAATGATGGCAGAGCTGTCTGGAGTGGCGACTGGCAGAACCTCTGAAGGGCTCTTTCAGGGTGTCCCAGGTCTGTCCCACTTCACTGTTGGCCGGGGATGATCGTACTTGTGCCGGTAGATTGACGTCAACTAAAAAGGCATGAGAGTAGTAAGTCACAAAAGAAGGTGGCCACTTGCAGTCATTGCAGCCCCTTCCCCCACACCATATTAGGGTGTCTAGGGAGTCAGATGAGTTTCCTAGGATTTAAACCAAAGGACACAGGAAACCCGAGCAGTGTCCCTGCTCCTCTGGCCGGTGGATCCGTTTAGATGAGGAAATATGCACGTCCCGGAGTGAGAGCCTCTCCCTGGGCAATGCAGGATGTGCATGGGTGCAAGGCGGATAAGCTGCTTATCTGCCGTCTTCCCCGCTCATGTCCTCACACCCCGCACAGGTCTACCCTTTTCCTGCTTATATCTGCCAGGGCAGCATTCATGGGAAAAGCCATCTCCCAGACTGAATTTCATCAGCCTAACTTCAGATCTCAAGCTGCCCCCTTGTGGCTGCTACAAACCATTTTTGGGCTATTTAGCTATGGACATTTAGAGTAGTAAAATAAAAACTTAATGGTCTTTTGTTTTGAATTACCTTTGAGCATAATTTTCCTCTCTCCTTTAAAATCATTTAATGCTTGTCAGATCTCTTTTCTGAATTGGCTCAGACCACCTCTGAACTTGTCTTTGCTTATTCCCTATTTTTAAAATAAATGAACTATAGTAGTTAACTGTTTATTTCTTTGTATGTTTGTGCTTACCTGGGAACTTAAGTGAAGGGTGAGTACTGTATTGAGTGACTTTTTTGCATTTGATTATTACTAAAAATGCAAAAAACACTCTTAAGATTCCACATTTGGTATTTAGAACATTTAAAACTGATTTCTGTCCATTTTACATATCTTGTGTTTTTTCCATTATACTTTTGAAATTTGTCTCTCAGGGTGACTGGCATAAATGGTTTTACTTTATTTTGGTGTTAAATCAAGACTCACAAACTCTCTTAGGTGGCTGTACAGATATTCCTCTGAGATTTTAGAAATCAAAAACTTCTTCACTTGTTTAGTAAACAAAAGATTTCCCTGTTAGCTCAAGGAAGAACTGCCAAAAGACAATGTTACAGAGAAAATTAATTAAAGAGGTTTTCTTTGTCTTCTAGAAGCAGTATAAAATTATTCTAAGTAGATACTTAAAAAGAAGCATTT
Organism: Aepyceros melampus; assembly: GCA_006408695.1. Taxonomy (NCBI): domain Eukaryota; kingdom Metazoa; phylum Chordata; class Mammalia; order Artiodactyla; family Bovidae; genus Aepyceros; species Aepyceros melampus. The sequence goes on along the minus strand of SJXQ01009605.1, from coordinate 118,634 downwards.
TCAAATGTCTGCTAAAAAATATGTAGGCCTTTTCAATTTAGTGCCTTATTTCCACTGACAACTCATTTTTTAAATTTTCTGCAATACTGTGTGATATGCATTTGTACATTATCTGTTTCTGTAATTCCACAGAACAAAAGAGAGAACTTGATTTTGTTTTATACGTGGATTTATAGCTGTTGAGGGTGCAAGAAACCTCAAGTTTAGTGTAATTAAAATTATTTGGAAGAGACAGGTTTTTCTCGTATGCATTTTGTCTATCTTTCTGGCTAGCATTTATGACCAAAACTGTGTAGGGATTAGTGTTATGAATAAGAAATAAAATTTCTTCTTTTCATAGCTTACCATTAACACATTGGTAGCAAACCTTGGCACTTTCTGTGTTCATCATAAAAAACAAACCCATGGTTTGTTTATAATGTTTTACAAGATTTAGGGTACATTACTATAGGTTATTCATTCTTGTCTTAAATTACATTCATGTCTTATTTTTCCCCAACATGATTCACTGTGTACTAAATTTCTCTAGCTCAAGTAATTGAAATAAGTACTGAAATAAGTACCAGGCTTTAAATAATGTCATATTTTATATCTAAAAATTATAGCATTTTCTTTTATAAAGGGCTAACAGCCAGTGATAGGGTAGGGAATCAGCTAAGGAACAGGTTAAAAGAAGCAGTCTGTGTATTATGTAAGAGAGGAACAAATGTGCTGGGCTCCCCTGTGTTTTTCATCAGGACAGGCTGGAATGTGAAACGTGCACAGACAGACTTGGACTGGAGCCTGAAATCCACCATTAAAGAATGATGAGGCTTGGGCAAGTTATTTACCTCTTTGAGTCTCAGAGCCCTCAGACTTTAATCAGTGATGAATGATGCTTCTTAAAGCAGTGGCCCCAATGGGAACACCTCTGGTTCTCCCTTTTTGAGGAAATCATGATGAAACCTGGATCTGGTCCATGGAAACAGACATCGTACATCCTGACAGTTTAGTTTCATAACAAAATAACTGTTAAGATGTTTGGCTAATTTATTCTGCAATATATTTATCTGATATAAAGCAATGAGATAGATTCACTTCCTTCCAAAAATTTGGCTTCTAGTGGCAAAGACAGGCAAATAAGATACAGTGCAATGGGTGGAATGATTAGAGGAGACAGAGAGTAGATTTTTGCTTAATCCACAGGGTAACTACAGTGTCATTTAGTAATAGCATTCATGCAAGAGCTTGGCAAACTAATTCTTGTGCCAATGATGATATTTTGTACTTAGGTTTGAGCATGATAATCTTTAACAGTAGGTAGAGAAATTCTGTCATTTTTACTATATCTTTATTTTGCTACAGAGCATAGAATACGTCAGAAACTTTTATATATTAGTTTGGACCTATAGTTCAGAAAGTTCTCGTTCCTCCTCAGTTCTCTTTTCTGCATTAATATTTCTCATTGTGTCAGTACCAATAAGAATTGATTCATGAAAAGTTCTTGAGAGAGAAACAAATTAATTTCAATTAACTCATTGTTAGAAAGTGACCATATCAGGTGGCTTCTGTGTTTCTGTTTTGGCTTTGCAGGGTTAAGACTATTACTTTCTTAAATTTTTATTTAGACATAATTTCTTTCCTTTTCCACATATTTAAAGAGAAGAAATGGTGGGAGTGGAGAAATTATTAACCAAAAACTCATTAGGGAATTTTCAACCTTAGTACTAGATTTGTAGGTTCCTAAGTTTCTGAGATACAAAGAATATTGTGATTCCATTTATTTCAGTAGACCCTTAATGAGCAGCATAGATATATATATCCTTTTCTTCATAGGGTATGTTATACTGAAGATACCAGCCAAACTAAACATAACCTAATCAAGCATTACCCTTAGGCTTCTATCTTCATTATATCACAGAGGTCTCTGTGAGAGATCTCTTTTATTTCACATTTGTTTTCAGTAGAAACTAAACAGGAAATGGCAGGCATGTGTTTGCAGATGAAGTTGAATGTAAGAGCTATTAAAATGGATCTAAGATTGTTAAATTTCTTTTGCTATATCCAGTAAAACAAAAAATTCATGATACTGTACCAAACTCCAGTTACTAAAAGTGAAAGTGAAGTCACTCAGTTGCGTCCGATTCTTTGTGGCCCCGTGGACTGTAGCCTACCTGCTCCTCCGTCCATGGGATTTTCCAGGCAAAGGTACTGGAGTGGGGTGCCATTGCCTTCTCCAGAGGATCTTCCTGACCCAGGGATCGAACCCAGGTCTACCTGCATTGCAGGCAAATGCTTTACCCTCTGAGCCACTAGGGAAGCTAAATCTCTGCTAATTTTATTTTACTCCTACTACGTGTGCTATTATCTCTGTAAATAAATAAAAAACTATCCTCTAAGACCCTGGTGATAGTCTTCTTATTGAAATCTCTTTTTTTCCTTCATCATGCTTCCTTACTAATTTATTTTCTGCCAATTCAGGGTAGTAAAATCCAAGCTGTTTAGGCAGTTGTTTCTGAAGCATTTTGCTGGAAATGACATAAAATAATCAGTGCCACCAGTAATCTAACTGAAAAAAGAAATGTATTTCATCCTCATTTTCCCTCATTCCCTTAGAAATAAGCGTCGAGGTTACCATTCTTTTCAAGCTCTCAAGTTTTCACAGGATAACGAGAATATTTCTCATAGATAGTTTTCATTACAGCCATGAAAAAAAAGACAAGCTCTAGGACATGAAAGTTGAGACACATATCAGGCATGTGTAGGGATTTCTTTTTATTTTAGTGTTCCTTTTATGTATCACAATTTGATTAAATGAATCACAATGTACTTTAACCTTCATGGGTTTTCTAACTTTTAAAAATATTAAACCAGATAGTTTTGAAAAAAATCTATAAAGCATTATTTTTCCCAGGTCTTCTTGGGCAAATTTTTTTAAATTGCAAGTTGAGCAGTTTATTTTTGATGGATGTAAGCAATACAGATCAACTCCAGTAGTTAACTGAGTTGCTAGAGATACAAAAAAAAGATTTTGAATTTAAGAATTTTTAGCACTAGAAATTAAGTGGATGGAAAACATTAGAAGCAGATGTCAGATAAAAATTGTTTTTGGAAAATAATTTATGCATTACTAAAAAAAGGTCTATATATAAATAAGTTAATGCTTGACCAAGCATCAGACTTAAATGATTCTACAAATGTGTTCAGGTGTATTTAGTGTTTATTCTTTTTGGTTTCCGTTTAGGTCTGGTGCTCCCTCTCCATTAAGTAAGGTAAGTTTGTCTTGTGTTTTTTTTTTTTTTTTTTTTTTTCCTTTTTAACAACTTTCGATTATAGAGTTCAGTGGCAGTAAGTACATTCACATTGTTGGGCAGCCATCGCTATTATCCATTTGGAGAACATTTTCTTCCCAAGCTGAAACCCTGTACCCTTTAAACACTTCCTCATCATTCCCCACCCTCATTCCCTACACCTCCAGCTCCTGGCAGTGCTCCCTCTCCATTAAGTAAGGTAAGTTTGTCTTGTTTTTTTTTTTTTTTTTTTTTTTTACCTTTTTAACAACTTTCGATTATAGAGTTCAGTGGCAGTAAGTACATTCACATTGTTGGGCAGCCATCGCTATTATCCATTTGGAGAACATTTTCTTCCCAAGCTGAAACCCTGTACCCTTTAAACACTTCCTCATCATTCCCCACCCTCATTCCCTACACCTCCAGCTCCTGGCAAGGCACCATTCTACTTTTCGTGGCTTTGATTTTGACAACTCTAGATGCCTCAAATAAGCTGAACCTCTCAATAGCTGTTCTTTTGTGACTGGCTTATTTTACTTAGCACACTGTCTTCCATGTTCATCCTTGCTGTATTGGGTTGGCCAAAGAGTTCGTTTGGGTTTTCCCTTAAGATCTTAGCATGTGTCAGAAATTCCCTTTCTTTTGAAGGCTGAATACTATTCCATTCTATGTATAGACCACATATTGTTCATCCATCCCTCCAAGATGATCACTTAGGTCACTTCTGCCTTTTGGTTATTGTAAATAATGCTGCCATGAACATGGTATACAAATATCTGTTCAAGTCCCTGTTTGCAGTTCTTTAGAGTTTGCACCCTGAAGTGAAATTGCTGGATCCTATGATAATTTTGGAGGAGGGCATGGCAACCCACTCCAGTATTCTTGCCTGGAGAATCCCATAGACGGTGGAGCCTGGTGGGCTACAGTCCGTGGGGTCGCAAAAAGTCGGGCTGACTGAGTGACTAACACCTTCACTTTCATGGTAATTTTATTTTGAATTTTTTGAGGAAAGGTAAGGTAATTTTTTCTTTTCTTTTTTTTAATTTCCTCTTACATTAGTTTCTTGGTCCAATATCATATAGCAATGTCTACTTAGCCCTCTATCTGGACTAAAAATTTTTTAAATAGGAGAAATTTTCATACATTTATATTACAACTGAGAATAAATATATCAGTGTAACATCTTACTAGTTTCAAAGGACTTTCAAGAACTCTGAATCATAGCCTGGTGAGATAAATAAGGCCAGTGATGACCTGCCTGCCTTGATGGTGCATACATGTTAAGTCGCTGCAGTTGTGTCCGACTCTTTACGATATTATGGACTGTAGCTCACCAGGCTTCTCTGTCCATGGGATTCTCCAAGCAAGAATACTGGGGTGGGTTACCATGCCCTCCTTCAGGAGATTTTCCTGACCCAGGAATTGAACCTGAGTCTTTTAACCTCTATCTGCACTGATACGTGGGTTCTTTACCACTAGTGCCACCTGGGATGATAAAGAAACCAATTGTCATTGGGTATCCTTCCAAACATGTCTTTTAGACAATCTGTTGTAATAACTGTCATAACTCCTTCAACTCCCTTTTCTCCTTTAGCGTCTTGTAAGGACAAGATTAGGGTTGTCAGTGACAAGAATGATTTTAGTTCCGTAGGTCGGTAGTTTAGATTTGCCATTGTATATTTCAGGCAAAAATGCGATAAATGTGCTCTTTCCTCTTTGTCGAATTTCTGTCATGTAACTAATGTTATTAGAGACAAGAAAGATGGCCTTCTGACTGCACAGGGTACCCCAGACACCCTGTACTCTGTCAGTACATGGCCATCTGCCTAAGAGTTCCTCAGGGAGCGCCATCAGTCAGACAAACAGCTGAAGCTCCCTGGTGATCATGCTGCCCAGCTGGATTTAAAATCATGTCTGTGAAAAAATTCTGCCGCAGGACTGCTGAGTGGAGTGTGGTAAAATTCTGGAATCCTTTAGGATGGTCTGTTTTGGTATTTTGGCCATGTCAAATTTTGACTGTTTTTGTGTGTGTGTGTGTGTGTGTGTGTGTGTGTGTGTAATAGCAGGATTATTTTGGTTCTGTTTTCCTCCCTTCCTCCTCTCTTCAGAGCTTATTATTACAAGGCAATTTTTAACAAGCCTTTGGAGACCTTCATTTCTGCATTTCTGTTGGTAGATTCATTGCTGTCAATACATTCTCCTTGGCATTTCCTAAACATCACTTCTTAAGCTTATTTACTTGTGCCAGTTGAAACAGAAACCACACATGTATTTCAGAGTTGCCAGTGTCCACAGGGGACAGCACGCAAGTTCGTTTTTGTCAGTTGTTTCTATTCCCTTGTTCCTCTTTCACATTCCATTGGGAAACTTTGAATAGCTTGAGTTGACCCTTCCTGAGCAACAGTATTCATACTGCTCTTGCGTGTATCTTGATCTTTTTTGGAAGTGCTTGGTGCTTGGCACTTGTATATCTTTGGATTTTGGGTTCTTTATGAGCTATATTCTTAGTGCTTGTGCCCGTACTCAGTTGCTCAGTTGTTTCGGACTCTTTGCAACCCTATGGACAGTGCCAGGCTCCTCTGTCCACAGATTATCCTGGCAAGAATACTAGAGTGGGTTGCCCTGTCCTCCTCCAGGGGATCTTCCTGACCCAGGGATTGAACCTGCGTCTCTTATGTCTCCTGCATTGGCAGGTGGATTCTTTACTGAGCCACCTGGAAAGCCCAAGTAAGATTACTGGATCAGGTTGTAATTTCCTCCTTCAGGGGATCTTCCTGATCCAGGGATCATACCCATCTCCTGTGGCCTCCTACATTTGCAGGCCAGCTCTTTACCACTGAGTCACCTGGGAAGCATATTCTTAGGCAAATAGCTATTTGTTGTTCACTTGCTAAGTGGTGTCCCACTCTTTGTGACACTGTGGACTGCAGCATGCCCTGTCCTTCACTATCTCCCACAGTTTGCTCAAACTTATGTCCATTGAGTTATCCTGACCCAGGGATTGAACCTGCGTCTCTTATGTCTCCTGCATTGGCAGGTGGATTCTTTACTGAGCCACCTGGAAAGCCCAAGTAAGATTATTGGATCAGGTTGTAATTTCCTCCTTCAGGGGATCTTCCTGATCCAGGGATCATACCCATCTCCTGTGGCCTCCTACATTTGCAGGCCAGCTCTTTACCACTGAGTCACCTGGGAAGCATATTCTTAGGCAAATAGCTATTTGTTGTTCACTTGCTAAGTGGTGTCCCACTCTTTGTGACGCTGTGGACTGCAGCATGCCCTGTCCTTCACTATCTCCCACAGTTTGCTCAAACTTATGTCCATTGAGTTGGTGATGCCATCTAACCATTTCATCCTTTGCTCTCCCCTTTACCTCCTGACCTCAATCTTTCTCCTCATCTGGGTCTTTTCCAATCAGTCAGTTCTTTGCATCAGGTGGCCAAAATATTGAAGCTTCAGCTTCAGCATCAGTCCCCCCTATGAATATACAGGATTGATTTCCTTTATGAATGACTGGTTTGATCTCCTTGCTGTCCAAGGGACTCGCAAAAGTCTTCTCTAACACCACAGTTTGAAAGCATCAATTCTTTGGCACACAGCCTTCTTTATGGTCCAACTCTTAACTCTGTACATGATTCCTGGAAAAACCATAGCTATGACTATATGGACCTATTACACAGATACTATTTAAGTCTAGAAACTCCTATACATTGCTTATCTCCTCAGTCCTTTTTCTTAATTTATTCTTTTTCAAATTTCCCCTACATTTGGTCTGCTTGAAATTAAGTGTCCTGTTATAGCACTGGCTGATGGCCCTTGCTTGATCTTGGTCTTTGTGCATTTTGGTGCTGTTATGTCTCATTTCCACTTACAGAACTGAGTATCAGTGGACTGTTTTGAGATGATCCATTCATCTTTCTCTCGTGAATACAGGCAAATTAAATATACCAAGCAAAAGAAAATAGAATTAGGATAGTTACTATACAGTTCAGTTCAGTTCAGTCGCTCAGTCGTGTCCAGCTCTTTGCGACCCCATGAATCACAGCACGCCAGGCCTCCCTGTCCATCACCAACTCCCGGAGTTCACTCAGACTCATGTCCATCGAGTCAGTGATGCCATCCAGCCATCTCATCCTCTGTCATCCCCTTCTCCTCCTGCCCCGAATCCCTCCCAGCATCAGGGTCTTTTCTAATGAGTCAACTCTTTGCATGAAGTGGCCAAAGTATTGACATTTCAGCCTCAGCATCAGTCTTTCCAATGAACA
>SJXQ01009605.1:0-102979 GCA_006408695.1 Aepyceros melampus | reverse complement strand
GGAGAGGGAGAGGGTGGGATGGGTTGGCAGAGTGGCAGTGTAACATGTGTGATATCATAAGTGAAATGAATCGCCAGGCCAGGTTTGATGCAGGATGCAGGATGCTTGGGACTGATGCACGGGGATAATCCAGACAGAGGGTGTGGGGTGGGAGGGGGGAAGTGGGGGTCGGGATTGGGAGTTCATGTACACTCGTGGCTGATTCATGTCGATGTGTAGCAAAACGAATACAGTATTATAAAGCAAAACAAACTAAAAAAATAAAAATTAATTAAAAAAAAAAGCTCAGGGGGATTCAAGGGAACACATACAGGCAAGAAAACAAAATCAGGAAAACTATACATGAACAAAATAAAGTAGAAACTATAAAAGAGAACAAAGCAAATTCTGAATGAAATAGAATATGATGACTGAATCGAAAAGAAAACTCTGTAGAGAGCTTCAACAGAAGACTGAATCAGACAGAGTAAAAATCCACAAACTCAAAGATAGGGTTTGAAAATAGCCAATTGGCAATTAGAGCTCCTCTCACCTTGTAAAGTATGAATTTCCCTTCCTTTTTGTACAGAAGATGAACTGTATTTTGCATTTTGTCTACTTGTAAGTGAATGTAACATACTGTCAATTTCCCTTGTTTGAATATAGAATTGTAACACTACACGGTGTACATTTCCAGAGCCTTGTGTATATTTCCAATGAACTTTTTTGCAAGCACACTTGTAACCATATGTGTATAATTAACAAACCTGTGTATGCTTATGCCTGGGCAACTATTTTTTGTAACTCTTGTGTAGATTGTCTCTAAACAATTTGTGATCTTTATTTTGAAAAAATACAGAACTTTGGAATCTGAAAAAAAAAAGAAAATAGCCAATTGAATAAAAAGGGAAAAAAGAGAATGCATACAGGACCTATGGGACATCATAAAATGAATGAAGATAAGCATTGTAGAAGTTTCAGAAAGGAAGAAAGAAAGAAAGTGAAGTCACTCAGTCATGTCCCACTCTTTGTGAGACCTAGTAGGAGCTACACCCAAACACCTCAATTGCACATAGAGAATTCTCCAGGGTAGGGAATGTTGGGACAAGAAAAAAATTTTGATGAACAAGATTGAAGTCGTATCAAGTATTATTCCTGACCTTCAGTGGTATGAATCCCCACTATTGTGGGGATTACAGAAATGCAGAGAAGGCTGCAACCAACATTGTTTACAAGATAGATGGCATGACAGCTGCACCCATGGATGTTCGCCAGTGGGTTGACACAGATGATGCCAGTGGTGAAAACACTGTGGTCCCTCCAGAAACATAGGTGAAAGTGGCTGGTCATCTGAGATCTTTCCAGAACAAGAAAAGCATGGTAGCCTTTAAGATCATGCCCCTGGAGGATATGAATGAGTTCACCACACATATTCTGGAAGTAGTCAATGCACACATGATGCTGAGCAAGTCGAACAGCCAGCCTTTAGCAGGGAGAGCACCTATCAGCAATCCAGGAATGGGTGAAGCTGGGAACTTTGGTGGGAACTGAGGTCCAGAACCAGGTGCTGAATTTGATCAAGGCTTGCCCGAGACCTGAAGGATTGAACTTTCAGGATCTCAAGAACCAACTCCAACACATGTCTGTAGCCTCAATCAAGCTAGCTGTGGATTTTCTAAGCAACGAGGGACACATCTATTCCACCGTGGATGATAATCATTTTAAATCCACAGATGCAGAATAACTGGATCTAATTGGGTACCCGCGATATTTTCCAGTTGAACCTTTTTTGCAGCCTCTTGTCTCCAGCTGTGCATATAATTGGTGAGTTGACTTCTAGGAAGTAGATTTCATCTATAAAAGATCTCAACTGACATCCATTTGAAACTTACTACTAATCTTCTGTGTTTTTGAAGGACTTCCCAGGTAGCTCAGACGGTAAAGCATCTGCCTACAATGCAGGAGACCAGGTTCAATCCCTGGGTCAGGAAGATCCCCTGGAGAAGGAAATGGCAACCCACTCCAGTATTCATGCCTGGAAAATCCCATGGACCGAGGAGCCTGGCGGGCTACAATCCATGGGGTCGCAAAGAGTTGGACACGACTAAGCGACTTCTGTGTGTGTGTGTGTGTTCAGTGGTATGAAACTAGAAATCAGTACCATAACAAAACTTTGAAAATTCACATGGAGATTTTATAACATATGGCCAACCAATGGTCAAAGAAGAAATTAAAAAGAAATTATAAAGAATCTTGAGATAAAAGAAAATTCAAACACAGTATATCAAAATGTACCTGATGCTGCAAAAGCACTACTAAGAAGGGAATTTATAGTGCCAAATGCCTCCATTAAGAAAAAAAGATCTCGAACAATCTAGCTTTGCATCTCATGGAATTAGGTAAAGAGCAGACTTAGCTCAAAGATAGCAGAAGGAAGGAAATAAAGATTAGAGCAGAAGTAAATGAAATAGAGACCAGAAAGATATTAGAAAAGATAAACAAAACTGAGTTGGTGTTTTGAAAAGATAAAATTACTTTTGCATGTGTGCATACCCAGTTGTATTTGACTCTTTGTGACCCCAAAGACTGTAGCCCACCCGGCTCCTCTGTCAGTGGAACTTTCCAGCTGAGAATAGTGGAATGGGGTGCCATTTCCTACTCCAGGGAATCTTCTTGACCCAGAGATCAAACCAACATCTCCTGTGTCTCCTTCATTGCCAGGTGGATTCTTTACCACTGAGTCACCTGGGAAGCCCCAAATTACCTTCGGCTAGACTAAATAAGAAAAAAGGGCAATGACCCAAATTAAAATTATAAATGAAAGAGGAAACATTATAGCTGATACCGTAAAAATGCAAAGAATCGTAAGAGATTGTTGTGAGCAATTATATGCCATGATTGGATAACCTAAAAGAAATGGATAAATTCCTAGAAACATACAGCTGACCAAGATACAACTGACCAACAAACATACAACTGACAGGACAAAATAGAAACTCTGAACAGACTTACATAAACAAGGAAATTAGCAGAAATCAGAAACCTCCCAACAAAGAAAAACCCTTGATCATATAGGTTCACGAGTGAATTCTGCCAAACATTTAAACAGAAATTAATGCCAGCCCTACTCAAATTCTTCCAAAAAAATTGAAAAGAGGGAACACTTCCAACTTTTTGAACTTTTTGAAGCTAGTTTTACGCTCATACCAAAGCCAGATACACACACTATAAGAAAAGAAATAACAGGCCATCATTCTTGATGTACATAAAACTACAAAAATCCTTCACAAAATATTACAAACTGAATTCAACAGGACATTAAAAGGATCATACACTATGATCAAGTTGAGTTTCTCCTTAGATTGCAAGGATGGTTTGATACTTGCTGGTAATACACACCACATGGTAGAATAAAGGGTGAAAATCATATGATAATCTCAATAGTTGCAGAAAAAGTACTTAACAGAGTTCAACAGCCTTTCATGATAAAAAAAAAAAGTCAACAAATTGTATCTCAACATAATAAAGGGTATATATGACAGGTCCACAGCTAACATGATTCTAAATGATGAAAAGCTGTAACATTTTCCTCCAAGATTAAGACAAGGATGCCTACTCTCTTGAGTTCTATCCAACATAGTACTGTAAATCTAAGCCAGAGAAATTAGTCAAGAAAAAGAAATAAAAAGCATCCAAATCAGAAAGGAAGAAATAAAATTGTCTCTCCATCCAAATAGGAAAGGAAGAAATAAAATTGTCTCTGCAGATGACATGGTCTTACATGTAGAATCCCAAAAGATGCCACCAAAAAACTGTTAGAACTAATAAATGAATTCAGTAAAGTTTGGGAATCAAAATTTATGTATAAAAATCAACTGCATTTCTATACATTAACAACAAACTATCTGAAAAAGATATGAAGAAAATAATTCCATTTATAGTAGCATCAAGAAGAATAAAATATTGAGTTGGCAAAAAAGTTTGGGTTTTTCTATAACAACCCAAATGAACCTTTTGGCCAACCCAATGCTTAGCAGTAGACTTAACCAAGGAGATGAAAAGCCTCTACACTGAAAACTATAAAACATTGATGAAAGAAATTGAAGACACAAATAAATGGAGAGATATCCTTTGATCATGGACTAAAAGAACTAATACTGTTAAAATGTCCATACTACCCAAAGTGATCTACAGAATCACTGCAGTCTATAGTGCAAAAGAACAAAATTGGAACCTTATCTTTTATCATACACAAAACTCAATGGATTAAAACAAATATAAAACCTGAAACCATAAATCCTAAGGGGAAAAACTAGACAATGATCTTAGCAATGAATTTTTTGATTTGCCACCAAAAATACAGGCAACAAAAGCAAAAATAAGCAAGTGAAACTACATTCAAATTACAAAGCCTCTACACAGCAAAGGAAGCAATCAACAGAATGAAATGCAACCTGTGGAATGGGAGAAAATATTTGCAAGAAAAAGAAGGAACCCAAATACCTTGATTTTCAAATGAGCAAAGGACATAAATGGACATTTCCATAGATGTGCAGATGGCTAATAGGTATATGAGAAGGTGTTCACTATCATTAATCATCAGGAAAATGGAAATCAGAACCAGAAATAACACCCCACACTTGTTAGCATGACTCTTATTAGTAAGAGAAGAGAGAAGTGTTTGTTGAGGGTGTGAAGAAAGGGAATCATTATACACTGTTGGTGGGAATGTAAATTGGTACAACCATTGTAGAAAACAGTAGAGTAGAAGTTCCTCGAAACAATCAAAATAGAGCTATTACATGATTCACCAATCTCACTTCTAGGTGGATGGATGTCTGCACTCCCATGTTCATTGCAGCATTAGCCACAATAGCCAAGAAAAAAATAATAACTTGTGTTTGTCAGCAGATGAAAGGGTAAGGAAAACATGTTGTATATATTCAGTGGAATATTATTCAGCCCTTTAAAAAGAAGGAAATCCTCCTATGTGTGACAGTATGGATGACATAAAGGACATTGTGCCAAGTGAATAAATATGCCAGACACAGAAAGACAAATATATACACTCTGACTTATCTGTGGAATCTTAAAAAAGTCAAACTCATAGATACAGAAAGTAGAAGTTGCCTGGGGCTGTTGTTGAGCAATGGAGGGCAAGGCATGGAATGAGATGTTGGTCACAGGGTACAAAAGGTCAGTTGTAAGCTAAAGAAGTTCTGGAGATCCAGTGTACAGTACAGTTACTACAGTTAATAATACTGCGTTGTATACTTAAAGCTTGTGAAAGAGTAATCTTAAGTATTCAAACTACAAAAACACAGGAACTATGTGAGATGATGGATGTGTCAGTTTGATTGTGGTCATCTTCTCATAATGTATATGTGTAACAAATTATTACACTGTGCATCTTCAGTTCAGTCGCTCAGTCGTGTCCAACTCTTTGCGACCCCATGAATTGCAGCACGCCAGGCCTCCCTGTCTATCTCCAACTCCCACAGTTCACTCAGACTCACTTCCTTCGAGTCAGTGATGCCATCCAGCCATCTCATCCTTTGTCATCCCCTTCTCCTCCTGCCCCCAATCCCTCCCAGCAATAGAGTCTTTTCCAATGAGTCAACTCTTCGCATGAGGTGGCCAAAGTACTGGAGTTTCAGCTTTAGCATCATTCCTTCCAAAGAAATCCCAGGGTTGATCTCCTTCAGAATGGACTGGTTGGATCTCCTTGCAGTCCAAGGGACTCTCTAGAGTCTTCTCCAACACCACAGTTCAAAAGCATCAATTCTTCACACAGTTGCACTCATCTCACATGCTAGTAAAGTAATGCTCAAAATTCTCCAAGCCAGGTTTCAGCAATACGTGAACCACAAACTTCCAGATGTTCAAGCTGGTTTTAGAAAAGGCAGAGGAACCAGAGATCAAATTGCCAACATCCGCTGGATCATGGAAAAAGCAAGAGAGTTCCAGAAAAACATCTATTTCTGCTTTATTGACTATGCCAAAGCCTTTGACTGTGTGGCTCACAATAAACTGTGGAAAATTCTTCAAGAGATGGGAACACCTGTGCATAGTAACTATATACTGCTAAGTCACTTCAGTCGTGTCCAACTCTGTGCGACCCCATAGACGGCAGCCCACCAGGCTCCCCCGTCCCTGGGATTCTCCAGGCAAGAATACTGGAGTGGGTTGCCATTTCCTTCTCCAATGCATGAAAGTGAAAAGTGAAAGTGAAGTCGCTCAGTCATGTCCGACTCCTAGCGACCCCATGGACTGCAGCCTACCAGGCTCCTCCACCCATGGGATTTTCAGGCAAGAGTACTGGAGTGGGGTGCCATTGCCTTCTCCAATATATAACTATATACAACAATATATATATGTATATGTATATATATATAATATATATAAGAACTATATACAATTTTTATATATCAGTTATACCTTAATAAAGCTGTGGGGGTTGAGAAACAACACTGGTAAAAGACATTAACTGGCTGATGAGGAAACCAGTAAGATGATAAAGCTGGTTAAAAGAGCATTTTGAGGAATTGGGATTTATAGAAAAGGAGTGTTAAAATAAGATGGCTAGGTTGGGTTGAAAACTGGTTAATGTCCAATAGGGCAATAAAAATCGTGTCTTGAGGTTATCTTTTCTCCCAAACATAGTATTATGTCACTAGCAGACAAGAACTGTAACTCAATACATCATTTCAGAATCAGTCCTTAATTAATGTTAAATTGCAACATCAAATGAAGTTTCATTCCATAGGTAATTAAATAATCCTTGGGTGAGCTTGGTAAACATCGGCAGAGTGATATCAGAAGTACCTGCTATAATCTCTTGATTTTATTTCCAAGTTTTTTGGAAAGAAAATGAAAGTAACTAGTTGTGAAATAAAGTTGGTAACTATGTATATGAGCATTTAAAATATTGGTGCTTTTCCATTTAAATGCTTCAAACTTCTCCCTTGTTAAAATGTTCAACTCCTAAGTCTACAGCTGTCATTTTTTAAAATCAAAAGTCTCAGCATCACTTAACTTTATTTAATCTCTGTTGGTAAAGGAAAAGATTGTTGAATTGGTTTTGTAAAGGGCCTTCTTATTTAAAAACCGTACTCAAGTGTTCATGCTATTTTTTTTTAATTGTAGTATAATTGCTTTACATTACTGTTAGTTGCTGCTACACAACAACATGAATCAGCTACAAGTACTATAAGGGCCTTCTGATTCTTATGCTTTCTCATTCTGACCTTCATCTTTTTGAAATGTTTATTTCAACTTATAACTTATTTTCGTTGCCCCAGTATCTTATACAACATATTATGTTTTCTACTTATTAAAGAATGCTTCAAATCTATATCCTTAAATCAGACTTTATCTGTCATAAAATTCATATGAATGGCTTTTATAGAACTTTTATAATTTAACATTTAGTGTTAATTATAAACTCGTGGGGTTATACAAATTTTTTTCAGTATTATATGAATGTATTAACTCTAATTTTCTCAACTAATTAAATCAGTAGATATTTGACACTTTGTAATTTTTAGAACTTATCAAGCATAGTGATTTAGTGATTTAGAAACTTTAATAAGTAAATAGTGATATTGTTAACTGTCTCCTTTCACCATACTCTCCAGTGTCAAACTGAAGAGAAATTGTGTCCTTTTTGTTTGGTTTGTTTGTTTTACACCAAAGGAATAATAATAAGAATAACTCTAGGTGAGATATTGTTTAATTGTACTGTAACATTTAAAAAAAAATTCGGCCACACCACACTGCATGTGGGACCTTTATTCCCCAACCAAGGACTGAACCCCTGTCCTCTGCAGTGGAAGCACAGAGTTCTAACTACGGGACCACCAGGGAATTCCCAACATTTTTATTCATCTCTCAGTACATTCTGCTAAGACACACAATCCTATGAGAAATAAGTTATAATAGCCAATTTTATTATAAAACACTTCAGTCTTTGCTTGTTAGGAATGAATAGCTATTGATGATTGAAACATTGAGGTATCAGTGAATATAGAAGAAAGCAGATGAGTATGGTTTAGCTAGGGCTGTGCAGTGTGGATCTGCAGTCTGTCTTTCTCAAAGGCAGGGCAAGAGGTCTGAAATTCAGCCTGCCTTCTGTTGGCCAAGCTGTGGGCTTTTTTCATCCTTGAGGAATAAGGAAAACCTTTTTCAACTTGCTGGCTCAGCAGAAACAGTTTTTCATAATTAGTACAAAGCACATTATAGTGTATCATAGTGTTGGCTTAGGCTGATGGTTAGACAGCATTAGTCTTGTCTCAACATAATATCTATAGCTGTTTTGATAGCAGTAGAAAGGTCAGCTGGGGAGGAAAATCTAATAAATAAAATCTCTAGTTCTTAAGCAAAATAGTAAAACTTATAAGTCTTAATAAATTCAAGTAAACTAGTGTAATATGAAATTGAGAGATAATAGTCACCTTTGCTGCTGTTGTTTAGTTGCCAAGTTGTACTCTTTTGTGATCCTATGCACTGTAGCCCACTAGGCTCCTCTGTCCATGGGATTTCCCAGGCAAGAATACTGACTTGGGTTGCCATTTCCTCCTCCAGGGGATCTTCCAACCCAGGGATTGAATCTGCATCTCCTGCTTAGTAGGCAGATCCTTTACCACTGAGCTTACCTGAAAGGCCCCATAGTTACCTTGAGTTTGCATTTATTCCATAGATACACAGTGGTATTTGAAGAGGATTCTAAATTATAACAAATATGTTTTGTTCTGCTTTATTGACTATGCCAAAGCCTTTGACTGTGTGGACCACAACAAAGTCTGGAAAATTCTTAAAGAAATGGGAATACTAGATCACTTGACCTGCCTCTTGAGAAATCTGTATGTTCTTATCTGGCCATAATGCTAGTAAGAGAATTTCATTTTCTAATGATGTGTCCACATCAAGTGTTTATAAATTTCTCATAAGGGTTCTGAGTACTGATAAATATTGCCAATTTAGGGGACATATTGTAAATGATAGTGCTTCTTCTTGGTGTGAACCAAATTTAGCATATTCATATTTTATAAATTTAAACAGTGCATATTACATGTGGATTCTGCTGGCCGATAATGATCATCTTTGACTGAAAGAATCCAGGGCGTTTTAAAATCCCTATCTTTCTCCCCATTATAGGGAGAGTGTTTTTTTCTTCATAATAAATGCATCCCTCTGTACAAACAACTGAGTGTGTGTGTATTGTATTTCTGTGCATCCTAGAAGTGGGAAATGGCTAATTTCTTATTGTAAATGCTTGAAGTAAAATTTCTACTTTTTGAGAAATACAGAATTGCTCCTAGGATTTTCTTAGAATTAATAGACTTAATAGAAATTTATTAACACACTCTTGAAGCTCATCAATATTATGTGACCACATGACTTTGTTTCCATGTGAATATTATTAATAGCTATACTATAAGCAGTGTTTGTGACCCACATTACCTTTTGCTTGTTAGTTAAATCTAGGTGGGGCACATCTGTAGGTTGTTTTCATGCACATTCATGAATACACACACACACACACACACACTCTTTCTCTCTGTGAAAGATTTATAGAAACTTTGAAATTCATAGTCTATGTCAACTTAAATATTAGCTGTTGCTCTTTTTTATTGAAGTATAATTGGCATACACCAATTATATTTGTTTCAAGTATACTACATTCAGCATTTCTATACATTCTGAAATGATCAGCACAATAAGGCTAGCTACCATCTAAGCCATTGCTATTATTAACTTTCATTATCAAGCATTTGATATGTTCTGGATATGGGTGAGCACTTAAATATATTAACACACTTAATCTAAAGTGTGACTCTATCTCACTGCACCATATAGATCTCCTTGTTAATTCAGGAAGCAACAATTAGAACTGGACATGGAACAACAGACTGGTTCCAAATAGGAAAAGGAGTACGTCAAGGCTGTATATTGTCACCCTGCTTATTTAACTTATATGCAGAGTACATCATGAGAAACGCTGGACTGGAAGAAACACAAGTTGGAATCAAGATTGCTGGGAGAAATATCAATAACCTCAGATATGCAGATGACACCACCCTTATGGCAGAAAGTGAGGAGGAGCTAAAAAGCCTCTTGTTGAAAGTGAGAGAGGAGAGTGAAAAAGTTGGCTTAAAGCTCAGCATTCAGAAAATGAAGATCATGGCATCTGGCCCCATCACTTCATGGGAAATAGATGGGGAAAAGTAGAAACAATGTCAGACTTTGTTTTTTTGGGCTCCAAAATCACTGCAGATGGTGACTGCAGCCATGAAATTAAAAGACACTTACTCCTTGGAAGAAAAGTTATGACCAACCTAGATAGTATATTCAAAAGCAGAGACATTACTTTGCTGACTAAGGTCTGTCTAGTCAAGGCTATGGTTTTTCCTGTGGTCATGTATGGATGTGAGAGTTGGACTGTGAAGAAGGCTGAGCGCAGAAGAATTGACGCTTTTGAACTGTGGTGTTGGAGAAGACTCTTGAGAGTCCCTTGGACTGCAAGGAGATCCAACCAGTCCATTCTGAGGGAGATCAACCCTGGGATTTCTTTGGAAGGAATGATGCTAAAACTGAAGCTCCAGTACTTTGGCCACCTCATGCGAAGAGTTGACTCATTGGAAAAGACTCTGATGCTGGGAGGGATTGGGGGCAGGAGGAGAAAGGGACGACTGAGGATGACATGGCTGGATGGCATCATGGACTCAATGGACGTGAGTCTGAGTGAACTCCGGGAGTTGGTGATGGACAGGGAGGCCTGGCGTGCTGCGATTCACGGGGTCGCAAAGAGTCGGACACGACTGCGCGAGTTAACTGTTAATTTAGTTGTAGTTCTGTTTCCTTGGTTACAGGGAATGTTTTCTAGCAATTTCTGTAATACAAAAAAATTTGCTCTGATTAAGCACACTTGCAAATGAATTTGGCAACCCACTCCAGTATTCTTGCCTGGAGAATCCCAGGGATGGGGGAGCCTGGTGGGCTGCCGTCTATGGGGTCGCAAAGAGTCGTACACAACTGAAGCGACTTAGCAGCAGCAGCAAATGAATTGGAACTCTTATGCTGTAGTGGGTTTTATTAAATAATTTAGTCCTCTATAAAAAGTAGCAGTTTTGAGAATATTTGATAACTGTTCCCATCATCCTATAATAGGAACTTGCTTTTATAGTAGAGAAAATTTTGCACAAACCAAGAAATACCTAAGATACATTATGCTTCATGTGGAAAATTAAGATTTTGGAGAGTAAAACCTGTGGTTTCCAGGGGTAGAAAAAGTTTTTCAGCATCAGTTATCCATGAAAATGCTTAATCACTACATTTTCCTAGGAAATTTTGCTTTCCATCTTTTTATATCATTTTTGTCACCCTGTATCGGATAAGACTGAGCAACTTTACTTTCCCTTTTTACTTTCCTGCATTGGAGAAGGAAATGGCAACCCATTCCAGTGTTCTTGCCTGGAGAATCCCAGGGACGGGGGAGCCTGATGGGCTTCCGTCTATGGGGTCGCACAGAGTCGGACACGACTGAAGCGACTTAGCAGCAGCAGCAAAAGCATCCTAACAAAACATTGATTAAGAGCAAGGAACTAATGTTTCAATCTTTCATGCTTTTTGTTTTAAATCCTTTCATTTTTGTTCCTTCTAGTGTACATAAACAGTCTTCTCCTTTCTCAGTTACCAAATGTATGAAATAAGTTACCATCCCCTGTCATAGGCAGTGGGAGATCTGGAAACTTAAGTCACATGGTTCTTAGCTCTTCTGCTAAATCACATCACAGCTTAAGATAGCCATTGATAAGGGCAGGGGTAGGGAAAGCCCCACCAATGCCAGGAAAAGAGAGAAACCAAGTCTCTCTGACTTCTGATGAACCACGTTGGTTTCTAATTTATATTTTTAGGATGTGTGACTGTAGAGTAACAATTGCATTGGGCCAGATCCATTTGGTTTGAGCAATTATTTGAAAGATCTCCTCCTCCTCAGAATTTGGGACCTGGACACCTAACAGTGAAAAATACCCTAGCTTAAGTCAGCATAGATCCTTTTTTCCAGCTCTTCATTAGATGTGCATTCTGAAATTTAAAAACTATTTCCAATGTCAAGAACTCCATGTGGTATAATATTCTAATGTTGCTATGAAATATGTAAGATTTGTTTAGGAAGAGCCTTGATTATCTTAGTGGACCTGTAGAGTGCTTTACCTGACATTTATTGGGTTTGCAAATTGCATAGTTAAATGAATGTGACTATGTTTTTCTTCCAGTTTTCAGGTATAATTGATATACATTACTTTAAGATGTATCATGTAATGATTTGAGTTGCATACATCAAGAAATGATTACCACAATAAATTTAGTGAACATCCATCTTTTCATGTAGATACACAATTAACGAAGTAGAATAAAGTTTTTTTTTGCTTGTGATGAGAACTATTAGCATTTATTCTCTTCACAACTTTCATATGTAACATACAGTGGAGCTGATTATGTTTATCTTGTATATTATATCTGTAGTACTTATTTATCTTATAACTGGAAGTTGATATTTTTTGACTGCCTTCATCAAACTCCCCTTCACTCTTTCCCTGCCTCTGGTAACCACAAATCTGATCTCTGTTTCTCTGTGTTCATTTGTTTTGAAGTATATGACCTAAAACACTGTTAGTTCCCATTATACAATATAGTGATTGAATATTTCTATACATTTCAAAGACGTCAGCACCTTAAGTCTTGTTATAATCCATCCTCATACAAAGATGTTATGTATTAATAACTATATTCCCCACAATACATTTCATCCCCATTACTCATTTATTTTGCAACTGAAAGTTTGTTCCTCTCAATCCCTCTCACTATTTCTCTCCTGCCCTACAACCCTTCCCCTCTGGCAACCACCTGTTTATTCTCCATATCTGTGATTCTGTTTCTCTTTTGTTCTGTTTGTTCATTTGGCTTCTTTTTTAGATTCTACATATAATCATATAATATTTGTCTTTCTCTGACTTTTTTCACTTAGCATAACAAGCCCCAGGACTATTCATATTGTCACAATGACAAAAATTCACTCTTTCTTATGACTAAGTAATATTCCATTGTAGGTAGATAGCACACACACACACATCTTTATCTATTCATCTAGTGATTGGCAGTTACATTGCTTCCATATCTTAGCTATGCTGCAATGAACATAGGGATGCATGTATCTTTTCTAATTAGTGTTTTCATTTTCTTTCGATAAATAACCTGGAGGAGTGGAATTGCTGGGTCACATGGTAGTTCTGTTTTTAATTTTTTGAAGAATCTCTATACTGTTCTCAATAGTGGCTGCTCCAGTTTACCTTCCCTAACAGTTCATGAGGATTCCCTTTTCATCACATTCTCACCAACACTTGTTATTTGTTGTCTTTTTGATAATAGACAGTCTTGCAAGTGTGAGGCAATATCTAATTGTGGTTTTGATTTTAATTTCCCTGACGATTAGGGATGTGGAGCATTTTTTCATGTATCTGAGAGCTGTCTGTACGTCTTCTTTGAAAAAATGTCTATTCAAGTCCTTTATCTCTTTTATAATCAAGTTCTTTGCTTTTTTGTGGTTGAACTGTATGAGTTATTTGTGTATTTTGGTTATTAACTCCTAATTGGATTTCTCATTTTCTCCTGTTCAGTAGGTAGCCTTTTCATTTGTTGATAATTTCCTTCACTGTGCAAAAGCTTTCTGGTTTGACATAGTCCCATTTGTTTTTGTTTCCCTTGTCTGAGGAAACATACTCCCCAAAATATTATTAAGGCCCGTATCAAAGAGTATACTGCCTGTATTTTCTTCAAGAAGTTTTATGGTTTCAGGTCTTACATTTAAGTCTTTAATCCATTTTGAATTTATTATTATACATAATGTGAAAAAGTCTAGTTTGATTCTTTTACATGTAGCAGTTCAGTTTTCCTAACACCACTTATTGAAGAGGCTGTCTTTTTGCCCTTTATTGTTACCTCCTTTGTTGTAAATTAATTGCCATATAAGTGTGGATTCACTTTTTGGTAGTTCACTCTCAGTATGTAGAAACTCAATAGATTCTGTATATTAATTCTGTATCCTGCAACTTTACTGAACTGATATGATTTTAGTAGTTTAGTAGTCTTGTTTTGGTGGCATCTTTAGGATTTTCTATGTATGATATCATGTCTTCTGCAAAGAGTGACAGTTTTAGTACTTCCTTTCCAATTTGGATTCCTTTTCTTTCTTTCCTGATTGTTTTTGTATGATTGTTGTGGCTAGGAGTTCCAATATTATACTGAAGAAATGTGGCAAGAATGGGAATCTTCCTATTTCTGATCTTAGAGGAAAAGCTTTCAGATTTTCACTGTTGAGTATTGTGTTAGCTGTGGGTTTGTCATATGTTGCCTTTATTACGTTAGGTATATTCCCTCTATGTCCCCTTTGTTGAGAGTTTTTATCATAAATGATGTTGAAATCTGTCAGTAGTTTTTTTCCATATCCATTGAGATGATCATATGATTTTTATTCTTCAAATTGTTAGTGTGATGTATCATACTGACTTGTAACTATTCCTGGGGTAAATCCCACCTGATCATGATCATTAGTGTATTGCTGGATTTTGTTTGCTAATATTTTCTTGAGGATTTTTGCATCTGCGTTCATCAGTGATATTGGCGGGCAGTTTTCTTTTTTGCGGTATCTTTGTCTGGTTTTGGATCAGAGTGATGCTGGCCTTGTAGAATGAGTTGGGAAGTGTCCTTCTTCTGCAGGTTTTTGAAATAGTTTCAGAAGGATAGGTGTTAACTCTTCAATAAATATTTGGTAGAATTTACCTGTGAACCCATATATCTGGTCCTGGACTTCTGTTTGTTGGGAGTTTTTCTAATTACTGATTCAGTTTCACTACTGGTAACTGATCTGTTTTTTATTTTTTATTTTTTCTTGATTCAGTATTGAGGAATTATCCATTTATCCTAGATTGTCTATTTTTTGCTGTTTAATTGTTTGTAGGAATCTCTTATGATCCTTTGTGGTGGTGGTTATAACTTCTCCTTTTTCATTTCTGATTTTATTGATTTTTCCATGATGAATCTGGCTAAGGTTTATTTATTTTTTCAAAGAGACAGCTCTCAGTTTCATTGATCTTTTCTATTGTTTTTGAATCTCTGTTTCATTTATTTCTGCTCTGATCTTTATGATTTCTTTCCTTATTCTAACTTTTATTTTATCTTCTTTTTATAGTTCTTTTACATGTAAGGTTTTGTTGTATTTGAGATTTTTCTCATTTCCTGAGATAGGCTTGTGTTACTATAAAGGTTCCTCTTAGAATTGTTTTTGCTGCTTCCCATAGATTTTGAGTCACTGCATTTAATTTTCACTTGTCTCCGGGTATTTTTTATTTCCTTTTTTATTTCTTCAGTGATCCTTTATTTAGTAATGTGTTGTTCAGCCTCCATGGGTTTGTGTGTTTTGAAGTTTTTTCATGTAGTTGATTTCTAGTTTCAACATTGTGTTTGGAAAAGGTCCTTGATATGATTTTAGTCTTCTTAAATTTACTGAGACTTCTTTTGTTGCCTAGCATATGATCTATCCTAGAGATTGCTCCATGTGCTCTTGAAAAGATTGTGTTTTCTACTGCTTTGGGATGTAATGTTTATATATGTGTGTGCATAAACACTTAAATTTATATAAAATAAAAAAATATGCATAAAGTCTACCTGATCTAATAATGTTGTTTAAGGCCAATGTCTCCTTATTGATTTTCTGTTTCGATCATCTGTCCATTGATGTTAGCCCCCTGTGCCTTTTGTGTTACTGTCAGCTGCTCCCTTTATGTCTGCTTAGATTTACTTTCTGTATTTAGGTGCTCCTATGTTGGTTGCATGGGGCTTCCCAGGTGGTACATTGGTAAAGAACCTGCCTGCCAGTGTAGGAGACACAGGAGACTCGGATCTGATCCCTGGGTCGGGAAGATGCTCTGGAGTTGGAAATGGCAACCTACTCCAGTATTCTTACCTGGAAAATTCCATAGACAAGAAAGCCTAGAGGGCTATAATCCATGGGCTTGCAAAGAGTCGGACATGACTGAAAGACTGAGCACACACACACACACACACACACCATGTTGGATACATATATGTTTACAATTGTCATATTTTCTTCATTAATCGATCCCTTGATTAGTATGTAATATTTTTCCTTGTCTCTTATAACATTGTTTATTTTCAAGTGTGTTTTGTCTCACATAAGTATTGCTACCCTGGCTTTTCATTTCTATTTACATAGAATACATTTTTCCATCCCCTCACTTTTAGTCTGTGTATCTTTATGTCTAAAGTTATTATTATTAATGTCAAATTTATGTTTATCAACCTTTTAAATGTCTTCTGGAACTTTTGGTTTACTGAGTTCTCATATCATTTTTAAAGCTCTGAAAACAATAGCTTCAAAATGAGTTTTGATAAAGTTTCTTCATGTATAAAATAAATTTCCAATAACATTCATGAATTCGAATGTGATGCCTGAGATGTATCACGTGACTGATACTAGAGGAATGCATTGGACACTTTAAATGTTTAACTTAAAGTCATAGTATAATTAAAAATAATCCCTCTTAGGCTTATTATTTAGGATGCCATCTGTAATCCCACTGTTGATCACTAGGAAAGTATGACTCTCTCAATGGAATCCTGACCTCAGAAGGGCTGAAAAGTTTTGATACTACAGAATCTTTCACATTCATCTTGAAAATAATTTTCATATGTTGTCACATAATGTTTATAAGTGTAAAAGTCATATATTAAACTGAAAAACATCTGGTAATGTGAAACTTATGAAGAAGAAAATAGGTTTGAGTTTCTTTTCTCTAACCCTAAACTTTCATTCAAGTTAATATGTTGCACAGTCAAACTATAGCCATTTTAAAGCTTCTAGTCATGCTCTGGTATTCTACACTGAAGTGACACATCAAATAAAGAGGATCAACAAAGTTCAATTAACTATGGGTTCTTCAGAATTGACAATTATAATATAATGAAATCAACCAAATCAAATGAAATGGTAATTCTGATAAGAAATCAATTGAGTTCATCAAAATCATTTAGACCTAACTTAAGGTAAGTCTCTTAACCTCCCTTGCTCTCGTTTTCCCATCTATGAAACTGGAAATTTGATCTAGAGGATCCCTAACGTCACTTCCGGCTCTAAAGTTCCATGATAATAATAGGTAACATTCATTTTTTAATTACAAATTAAAAGGTACATAAAGCTAAAATTTCTTCAGTTAGTGCCTCACCCTACTTGGACATTGGTGTGGTTGAAAGTTTCAGCTTTCTCTTTTATTTCTTCATATGCTGACCCCATGGACATCAATAGACCTTTTGGGAGAGGGTGAGTAAAGCTTTATCTGTAAACCTCTGTTTTGAGAGACTTCCATTTCTTAATAATTGTTCTCACTTTGATCATTTGGAGCCTGGTATATCTTTTGTCCTTTCCTTTTCTTCTCTTCCATTTGTTCTGTGTCTGGTGCGACGTAGATTCTCTGGCTGCACTTTCCTCTGTTCCCTCTGAAGCGCAGATCTCAGATCCGTTTGCACCAGAACCTACTCCTCCTGCTACAACTGCTGAAACTGCAGCTGCTGCAGCCTCTGCCTCAACTACCACAACTGTCACTGCTGACGTCGATCTCTTTGGAGGTTAGTCAGTCATATCCCTCTTCTTTCATTTTCCTTCCAGGATTACTAAAATTACCATAGTATGAAGATGTTTAAAATATTTTACACGATAGAACAGTGTGACACAACTTTTAATTACTTTTAAAATGTTTACTCATATATATCTTTGCTCAGTTTGTCAACTTCATTTCATTTTAGTGGTTTTAGAGCACAGGTTGCAATGCTTTGGACCTGTTTTATTTTCTAATTTTTTGCAAAGTTAGGATTTAAGTTACTATTAGGACTCTTGTCCCATATATGGGCTCCAGCCCTGCAGTATCTATAAGGGTGGTCTCAGATTGTTCTATCCTCCCATATTTAGGATTGGGTTTTTGGAATTATCTTTTTAGATTTGAATTAGCTGAGAAGGAAAAAAATATTTGGGGAATATGGGAGGAGAAATTCTGGTCTAAGTTATTAAGTTTTAAGACAAAAAGTCCTCTAAAAGTTCAACCTAGAGGTCTCTGAAAAGAGCTTAAGGACATCCGTTTTTGCAACCTTAAGCTTGTTCTTTGCAAGCAAAGATTTGGGTTATCTTTGGCTTCAGAACTTTGAGAGATCACTGGAATCAGTACTTGCAAAGCTGATTGAAAACAGATTTATAGCAGACTTTGAATGATAGTCTGAAAGTATTGTTTTCCATGCAAATGTAAATTCTGACAGAGTTGATTTACAGCTGTAAGCCTGAGTCAGATATCCTAGGCTCTGCCAGTATAACATGGCTGGAGCCAATGAACCATCTGAAGCCACTTTATTTACATCTTCCCCTCTTGAGTGGTGCTTATGTCCAAACCTGGAGAAGTGCTCATTTTAGATGTGTACATTGAATAGTGTTACAATCATCATAGTTTTGTGTTTCTTCATTTCAACATAATATCTTTCCCAGGGCATTTTGAGAATATGGTAAAGAAATCAGAGGATGCAAAAAAAAAAAAAAAAAGAAAGAAAAATCAGAGGATACAAACAATGTGGTGGGGGCAAGAGAGTTTTGGCAGGTTCTAGGAAATGGCAACCTACTCCAGCTTTCTTGCCTGGAGAATCCCAGGGACGGGGGAGCCTGGTGGGCTGCCATCTCTGGAGTCGCACAGAGTCGGACACGACTGAAGCGACTTAGCAGCAGCAGCAGCAGCAGAGTTCATAAATTCCCCTGGGAACATACACTTACACACCATCACGCAACACTGCTACGTGCCCCACTCTCTGAAGCTCGCCAGCGGTGTCTCAGACAAGGAGTCCTCTGCTTGACACTGCATTGTTGCCTCTGTTTCGTGTGAGGCAATTTGCTGCTGCCTTGCTGCACTGCCATGCTATTACAGAAAAAAATTTGTTTTTATTTTAAAAAAGTAGAAGGGATTTTCAGATTCTTAAATAATTTATTATAAAGAATTATTTGCCAGAGAAAGTTAGTTTTTCATCATGCCTCTATAACTTTTGAGTCCAGAAATTAGAGTTTTAGTTTACATTTATAAAACCACTTCTTCATCCCCTCCTTTTTCCCCCATGATTGATCTTGAGTATGGATGGTTTCTCATAGGCTTATGTTAACAGGAAAATTCAAGAAAAAATATGAGCAGGGTGGTAACAATTTTGTATGTAAACATTTCTGTTCCTTTAGCTATTTAGATTTTTGTTTTTCAGTCCATTAAAAGGAGCTTAATTGCCTGTAAGAAATCAATCAACTCCATCTTGCTTCTCTCATGGTCCTCTGAAGCCTAAGATATTTCTTGGAAATATTCTTTGTGCCATTATGCTGTTTGTGTTGATCATTACTGCTTTGATGACATCCATCAAGCAGAAGAATCTGTATGGAAATATTTCTATGATGTCATTCTTTCTCCTGCAGTACAAGTTTAAAAGGTCAGTACTGTAGCAAATCATATTACTTAATGCCAAAGAATGGAAGCTCTTCTGTAATTTCACCAATATCCTTTCTAGTCATCTGGCTGGAGGCTGAGGAGATGAGTATCTCTGCAAATCTCATTACAAGTATTTTTACTAGTCTTTGTAATTCTATAAACTGTCTCCTGGTCACTGGTAGCTGTAAAATCTCTAACCTTTATGTTCATAAATTTATGTGTTTCACTGTATGTTTTATGTTAGTAGTTTTCAGTGATATTCCCTGGTTTCTTTCATGTTCTTTTTGGATTTAAAAGAAATCATCTAGAGGTAGGACTTTAAATTAAAATTCAAACTAAAATCTCTCTGGTCATGCTGTGTGGCCATTTAAAATAAATGTATCTTTAAAATGGTAGAACTTTCGATTAATAAGAGCATCAGTTATTTCATGTATATGACTTTAAAATATCCCCCTATAAGGTTTTATGTAACATGGCTAGCAGGATTAAATAGACTTTGGAAATAGGATTAATGCATTTTAAAATGGCTAATTTTTAAATTTTCAGGAATATGAAATCTTAAACATTAAAAATTTCTGTGCATTTTATTCTTATATTTTCATTACAGATTTGAAAAATAGGGACTATCTGTTATTTTAAATAGATTGATACCTACATAATGTTTTAGTCATTTCAGTGTAAGTCATTAAAAACATTTTTTAAGAAACATTATATTTGCTAGATGCTTTATTTTTTAAAAGGAACTTTAAAAAAAAAATCTGTTTTCTCTGGTCAGGCAGAACAGGACTGCAAGGCAGTGTTGTTCTTTAAAAAATTAATAAAATGAATATTAAGAGAAAACAAAATTTTTTTAAAACATTCTGTTTTTCATTGATGTAAACTTTAGTAACAACAGCATATTAGTTTTTTTTTTTTTTTTTAAACAACACAGTGTTTTTCTAAGCAGTGCAATGCTAAATTGATGCTAATTCCTCTTGCATTTGCCAGGATACCTTTTCAGTCAACTGTTAATTTGTGAACATCCTGCATGAAGATGGTAGGCTGCAAGCACAGAACCAAGTGGCTGGAAAACCAAAGAACTTGCTTCCCAAGCCTGACTTCATTTGTACAGGCTGCTTAACAAACTAAGTTAATTAACCTTCCTTAAAATCAATACTTAAGTATAAGCCCTTACAACTAGACTTAATGGAAGAATGTCATAATCTGAGACCTCTGGGAAAGAAAATGAAATGCTGGTGACTTTTGGGCTCAAGATGTTGAGAATGATTGAAACCTTTGAGCCACATATGTGATTTAAAGATGGCTTATGTGGAGAAGGCAATGGCACCCTACTCCAGTACTCTTGCCTGGAAAATCCCATGGGTGGAGGAGCCTGGTAGGCTGTAGTCCATGGGGTCGCTAAGAGTTGGACACGACTTCACTTTCACTTTTCACTTTCATGCATTGGAGAAGGAAATGGCAACCCACTCCAGTGTTCTTGCCTGGAGAATCCCAGGGACGGGGGAGCCTGGTGGGCTGCCGTCTATGTGACCGCACAGAGTTGGACACCACTGAAGTGACTTAGCAGTAGCAGTATGTGCCTCGAGAAGACAGGGAGGGATAGTTCAGCCTGGGGAGGACAAGAGCAGTAAGAAATTTTCACATAGGAAGTCAGGCACATGAAAAAATTTGAGGGGGAGGATTCTTCCTGTGTTGCCAGAAGGAAGAGAAGGCTGGTCTGCACAATGTCTGAGAGACTGGTTTTCTGGGTGAGACTGGACCGAGTCCATAACTGTAGAAAAGCAGGACCACACATTTCCTAGAAATAGCAGGGGTTGGTAATTGGCGGAATGTACACAGGAACTGTGAGTGGTAACAACGGAAAGAGAACTACATTGGAGGTGGTTTTAGCTTTCAATGCTGGAAGGATAATGCTGCCATTGATTATGAAAGAAACTGGGTAGCTAAGAAGTTTTATTGTTTTTTAGAAAACAACATCATAATTGCTTTATTATCTCTCACAGTCTCACAGTCTTGGGGGTCTGCTGAGCCAGCTGAACAGTTATCTCTCAGGGTTCCTGGCATGGCTACAGTCATACAGTGGCTGTGGAATTGGGATCTTCCAGACTCATTCATTCACGTCTCCATCTCCTGTGCTGGGAGGACTTAAAAGCCATGGGCTGGAGCAGCTGGGGGTCCTTTGTTTAAGAGCAGTTTTAACAGTAGTAGACAAGTTAAATTTTTGTTTAGTTTCAGAGAAGCATTAAAATGAGATGTCTTGCTGACAGGGGAAAAATAAAAAACCACCTTTCCTGAAGATATAGCTACAAATATGGGTTTCATCTGCTTACACAGGGTGATCATTAAAGAGGCACACCTGTGAATACTTGTTTAAACTCAGGACTGATGTAGAAGAAAGAAAGAAAGTGAAGTCGCTCAGTCATGTCCAACTCTTTGTGATCCTGTGGACTGTAGCCTACCAGGCTCCTCTATCCATGGGATTTTCCAGGCAAGAGTACTGGAGTGGGTTGCCATTTCCTTCTCCAGGGGATTTTCCTGACCCAGGGATCGAACCCAGGTCTCTCCTGCATTGTAGGCAGACACTTTACCATCTGAGCCACCAGGGAAGCCAATAGCACTGATGTAACTGATACTTAATTCAATCCTACAAGGAGGGAACAGTATAGTAGAAAGTGGCACAGTTCTCACAGTAGAGTGGTTAACCACACAAACTTCAGTCAGACAGCTTACAGCCAAATCCTGACTGTAATGGTGGCATTTGCCAAACCTTGGGCAAATTCTCAGAGTTTACAAGTTTCCATTCTCTTATCCACAAAGTGGAGAAGATAGAACTTAACATCCCAAGAGAGTTATAGGAATTAAATGTAATAATTTCAATGAAATATTTACCTAGTGACTGGCACAAAATAGTGACTGTTATTACTGTTTCTATTGCTTCCAATCACACTATCCTCAGTTCCAGATTTTATAAGACTAGAAAGAAAACAGACCTGACTCATGGCAAAATGTTTTCAACAGTCCATGGGATTGCAGAGTCGGGCCTGACTTAGTGACGGAACAATAACAACCCTTCTCTTAGACTGCTGGCCCCAGTTCTTTGTGCTTTCATGTTGCCCTAAGTCTTCTGTGATAGTACCTTTAACATGGCATCTGGGGAGGCTGTCTGTCCTATCCCCGAGTGTTTTCTCCTATGCCATTTTTATTATTCACCATCTCCCTTGACTGACCTTTACCAGAACATATTCCCTCAATGTAGCTGTGAGAAGCAATCAAATCAAGCTGTAACATATGATTGTCCTGTTGTCTATTCCAGCGATATTGGTGTTTTTGTAAAGAACCTTTTAACCCACGTGGGTCGCTAATGTTTAATGTTTGTTAATGCTGGGTTTCAGGATGTTACCATAGTGTGTCTCATACTCAGATCCACTTGAAACACTCTGGGTTAAACACTCTGGGTTAAAGTGTCCTGACTGTAGGATTTCCTACCGCTTAATAGACCAGGTAAATCTCTGAGAAGGAGAAATACTGGGTAGCATTTTGTTTGACAAAGTCTTTTTAATGGCTGGAGGAGCAGTGTTCTAGGGAATGCTGGTAAGTATTACAGAAGGCAGCAGTTTACGATATAAGTCTGGCAGGTAAGTGGCAGGTATTTTGGTCCCCACTTTCCAGGAATTTCTTCTAGGCAGGTCGTATTTATGATAACTTCTTCCTTTTATACTTTGGAATGAAAGGGTTTCTTTGAAAACTCCAGGTAAAACTAATTTTACCATAATTAACATGGTGTGTTCACAGAAACACATTTGGGATCCTTTGCACACATCAGCCATTTATAAATTGGGCATTTATAAATGGAGGCTGCCTGTATGTTAATGGATCTACTATATAGTATTATAA
Source organism: Aepyceros melampus (assembly GCA_006408695.1). Taxonomy (NCBI): domain Eukaryota; kingdom Metazoa; phylum Chordata; class Mammalia; order Artiodactyla; family Bovidae; genus Aepyceros; species Aepyceros melampus. The sequence goes on along the minus strand of SJXQ01009605.1, from coordinate 79,529 downwards.
TTTACTATAAACAGTTACACACTTGTAGTTTCAAAACATGAAGCTATATTTTTAGTTCATTGAAAACAGGTAATTTTCCATATAACTAGAGCAATGCAGTATTTGAAAATAGCCATAAATTTAAGTCAAAATAAAGGCATTATGGCATCTCCTAATTTTTTTTCTTTAGATCTTTAAAGCAAATCCTTGGTTGTGTCTGAAAATGTTTCTCAGGGATAATGAAAGTTTAACTTATGAATATTTATATATGTCATGTTAACAGTACAATTTTGCCTAGACTATAAAAGAAAATTTAAATGGTTTATGTCACTTTATATTTAATTTTATTGGCATTAAAGAGGACATCCATGCTTGCTAGAAACCATGAGTCAGAGACATCGTAGTAACATAGTATATAAATAATGAAAGCTCAATGTCTCAAACTGCCTCAGAAAGTAATTTTTGTGTTTCAATTTTCACATCCATTACTTTCTAGTGATGCATAAAACATGCTTCTTAGAGCCCTTATACAATGGGAATCCTGTTGCCCTGTGGACCCTCACAGGTCTCAGCAGGCTCCACACTGCACCACTTGGCATGCGACCAACATGAAGGGGCGCCAGGAGTCACTGTTCTGTGACTGCCGATAGTGCATGGGCTGTAAAAATGCATTTTAAGAATTCATGTTGTATAAGGGAGCCTTCTTTGCAATTTAACTTGGTTCTTTTACTATATTTTTCTTCTCTTTTTATCCCTTTCATTTCTTTTGTTTTAAAACCTGCACCCAAGATGCCTTTGCAGCTTCTCCCGGGGAGGCCCCTACAGCATCCGAAGGGGCCACTGCGCCGGCCCCCCAACCCCCGTAGCAGCGGCACTTGATGCTTGTTCAGGAAATGGTGGGTTTCCAACCCTGAGCCCGTCTGTTGTCTTTTTGTCCTTATGTGAAACCCCCGTAGCTAGACATGGCCCTCTGTGTTTCTAATTTTACTTTCTTCTGAGCATAAAATATCACTCCTCCTAACAGAATGAAGAATGCTGACACTTAAAACATTAAGAAAACGAAAGGCATACTTACCAAAATTGACAATTTCTCAAGATTGACAATTTTTGTCCCTGCAAGTATGCTGCCTTAATGTTTTTGTTCCCTCTAATGCTACTGATGGACTTCCCTGTTGGCTTAGTGGTAAAGAATCTGGCTGAAATGCAGGAGACACGAGTTTGATTCCTGGGTTGAGAAGATCTCTTGGAGAAGGAAATGGCAACCCACTCTAGTATTCTTGCCTGGGAAACCCATGGACAGAGGAGCCTGATGGGCTATAATCCATGAGGTTTGTAAAAGAGTCCAACACGACTTAGCAACTCAACAACAACCATAAATGCTATCAATGTATTGTACTCTTTTTGTAACACCGAATTCCAATATATAGGCATGTTTTCATGAATCTTCCAAGCTACCAAGTTGACCAGATTAAGTGAGCATTTAAAAAATAACAGTCTCCAATCCTAGACTGTAGTCTAATCTGACAAACACTTATTAAGTGTTTCAATTTCTGTTTTCTGAATTTGTCGTGGTACCTGCTAGATTTTCTTTTCTCTTTAGAAGAACATGCTAATCACTGACCCCCACTAGTAGAGTACTAGCTCAAAGCAAGCAGCCTAATGCCTAGCCAGCAGCCTAAAGCCTAGCTAGCTTGTGAATATCTATCTGTGCCAGGTGTCTTGGTCCCTGTAGTTATAACGCTGCTCTCTTGCCTGTTTCCTTACTGATGCTGTGTGTGTGTCTCCACTTTCCTTTCCCCAAGACCCCTTTGCCCCATCTGAAGGTAGTGCAGAGGCTGCACCTGAGCTGGACCTCTTTGCAATGAAGCCACCTGAGACAGTGTTCCTGTAGTTACCCCTACAGCTAGCACAGCCCCTCCGGTTCCCGCCACTGCTCCTTCTCCTGCTCCCGCCGTCGCAGCTGCCACCGCTGCCACTACCGCTGCCACCACCGCCGCCGCCACCACTGCCACCACCTCCGCCGCCACCACCTCCGCTCCTCCTGCTCTAGATATCTTTGGTGGTAATTTTTTTGTTGTCATTGTCAATGTCATTGAACTCTTGCCACCCGGTGGATTGTATTCCGGTCCTTGCGGTGTCCTGCATACGCAACTCTTGACTGCATGATGTCTGTGTCATGAAATGGTTCTCCAGCAACCATTTGCAGCTCGTTTCAGAACTCTTCCAAAAGTACTCACCCGCAACTGGGAAGAGGCGGTTTCTGGCGGGTCCATCCCGTTGAGTAAAGGCATGTGTGTTCTTGGTCTTAGATTTGTTTGAGTCTGCTCCTGAAGTCGCCCCCGCGCCTAAGCCAGAGGCTGCTCCTAGCATAGACCTGTTTGGGACAGGTAAAGCCAAAACTCCCTTTCTTTACATGAGTTTGCCTCGATGATTTTATGAAAAAGCCCTTTGTCCACCCCTGTGATAATGCACTTGTTAGATTTCTGACTGTGATTTCAGCTCTCTACTCACTTCTGCTTGGTTTTGGTTTGTTTCACTCTGGGAAGATGCTTTCTCCTCTCCACCACAAGGGGCCTCTCCTGTGCCTGAGAGCTCTCTCACTGCTGACCTCCTATCTGGTGAGTGTTTCTGCCAAGGTCAAGCCTTCAGAGATGTTTTAGTGGTGGGGGTGGGGGTTGGGGGTATGTGTGGAGAGACAGATGCAAAAATATGAGGGTTGTCTTGAGTTCTTTTACACTCAAAATTCACTTTAAAAAAAATCTCACTTTTGGTCCATCCCCAGTTGATGACCGCCTATATTTCAAATCTGCTACCAACTGGAAAGAGAAAAACTTTTTCACACTACATCCTGTGACCTCAGGGAGTCAAGTTTTATTTTCTTTTGTGAAATATGTGTTTTAAATCTGTTGGCTTTTACTTAACTGTTAAGCCTGTCTAACTTAAGAGAATAGATCTTCCTGTTATTCGACCTGAAATCTCAGGAAGCTATTTGTCAAGGCTCAGGGTTTCATTTTCCTTTGGGTGACGGTGCCCTTTGTCCTGTTATGTGCTTTGCTCCAGTGGATACGTTTGTAGCACCATCTCCTGCAACCACTGCCTCGCCAGCAAAAGTGGATTCTTCAGGTGTGATAGACCTTTTTGGGGGTGCGTATCTCTCCACCTTCAACACTCACAAAATCCTTCCCCCACCCCAGAATAGTTTTGAGATCTTGTACTTCATTATTTTTTTTTTCTTTTGACTATGTGAAGTTATTTTCATCTTTTAAATGTGAACTTAGGTTTTTAAGATCTTTCCATTTCTTTGTCATCATCTTCATCCTCATCGGCTCATCCTATTTTTTAGTGCATGTCCTAACAAAACCAGATGACTTTTCTTTTGCAGTCTTGTGTTTTTAACTTTTCATTCATCCTCATATAGAATCAACTGATTGGAATTTCCTGCTACTGCTCTTCCTTGGTGATCCTGATCTGTCTGCTAAATCAACGTTTCCAAGTTCTTTAAAGCAATATAAACATAGATAGTTTGGAATTGAAAAAAGATAAGCCAGTCAGAATTGAAAGCATAAGCTCTAGATGTCATGCTTTATTCCATAGTGTTTATTTATGTTGAGTTTAATGTTCCTAAATCCTCCCAGAGAACCAGAAGATGTTTCACTGACTTAAATGCATTTTTCTTTTCCTGTATGCTACTGGAAGAAAGGCAGATGTACTGAGTTAACTCTAGAACTACTCATTTGGATGATACATTCATTGTCTTCTGTTAGCAGTAAATTTATTGGGGAAAGTCCAAGTTTGGAGTGATTTCTTTATGGATTTCCATAAATGTGTATGCTGTGGGCTAAAATACCATCCTTAGCAAGTGAAACCCACATTGACGCATTATGGTGAGTGCCATGAAAGGAATATGAGAGGTACAAAGGTTCACAGTTTGTGACATTCAGAGGCTCAAAACCTGTGGCAAAATCATTAAACTTGGATACAAGTAGGGCAGCTGCTGCTTGAATTAAGTTTGTTAAATTTTGTTTAATAGAGTTCTAATCGGAGGGGATTCTTTGCTTTGAGCAAAAAGCTTTAAAACTTTGATCCTGTTTTGACAGATTATAGGATTTAGCCCTTTAAAAAAGAAGAAAAATAATTTTTTTACTCTTACAAAGAGGTGTTAATTTTTAAGTATCCTGGAACTCTTCTTTTGAGAGAATGAACTGGTCAGAGAATAATTCAATCCATTCAGTCATTTCACATATCCACAGGAGACAGCTTACCACAGAGTGTCATGTCTGTGCATTTCTCAGCAAATCACTTCCCTTACTTACTGTTTACACTCTTTTACTTTTTTGCTGCATAATGGATAATGGGTAGATGCATTCGGAAGTAGTGCTTCTGAACCCCAACCTGCACCTCAGGCTGCTTCTAGCTCGTCAGCATCGGCAGACCTACTAGCTGGTAATTAATTGCATTAAAATAAAATAGTATTTTATGAACGTTAAGTTTGGATATATTTTTATAAGTAACAGATAATATATAAATTTCAAGGTGCATGTCTTCTTTTCCTTTTAGACATGAAATTGAAAAATAAGACATTGTATAATAGAAAGTTGATTATTTCCCAGGAGTTGATGAAATTGGACTTAAAATCACAGCTGTATGCAAGCCACCCCTGCAGCTCATTAGATGCTCTTAATATGCCTTACTTTCAGTTAGCATGTTTTTTTATTAAAGAAATAATATGCTTAATTCAGCAATTTATATCTTGTATTACCCCCTTTTTTTAAAAAAGGAATTTGTGGGGAAAGGTACCATGATATTTGACAGTTAGGTCTGAAATATGTGAATACTCTAAGAAGCTTTTCTCCATTTCCACCATTGGTTAGATCCCCCCCCCCTTTTTTTTTATTGGAATATAATTGCTTTACAATGCTTTTTGAGTGAATCAAATTATATGTAATACAAAAGGAAATGCAATAAAGATATAGCATAACTAAATGTTAAAAATGATTTTTAGAGATTTTAAGCCAAAAATTAAGAAGCATCTCAAAACTGGGGAGAAAGCGCTATCAAAAATTAGTATATGAGTTCTCGTTCCTCGCGATGTTTCTGCCTCGATGTGCGAGACCGGTGGCTCTGCTCGCGCCCATTGCATGTTGGGAACAGCAGTTCGTCAGACCGGCTACGTCGCCGTAAGATGCCGGCTGCTGCTGCTAAGTCGCTTCAGTGTGTCCGACTCCGTGCGACCCCATAGACGGCAGCCCACCAGGCTCCCCGTCCCTGGGATTCTCCAGGCAAGAACACTGGAGTGGGTTGCCATTTCCTTCTCCAAGGCATGAAAGTGAAAAGTGAAAGGGAAGTCGCTCAGTCGTGTCTGACTCAGCGACCCCGTGGACTGCAGCCCACCAGGCTCCCCCGTCCCTGGGATTCTCCAGGCAAGTGTACTGGAGTGGGGTGCCAGTGCCTTCTCCGAAGATGCCGGCACTCATGTGGTAAGTTCAGGTCCGGTATGCCTTCGCATGAGCCGCTGCGTTCCACGATGACAGGCGTGGCACACTCTGGTCGCCGTTAGGCATGCGCAACAGGCTTTCGGAGCGACCAAGGAAACAAGCCGAACACCTACGACTTCTCACGGGCTTGCCCTCTCGCGGAGGCTCGTGCTGCTCACGTACTGGCTGTCTTCGTTCCTCTTCTCCCCACTCCAAAAGTTTGAGCTTGCTGTTGACAGGCCCCTGGGCAAACGGTGTGTGAGATGGGACGGTCGTCAAAGGACAAGCGAGATGTCTACTACCGCCTAGCCAAGGAGAAAGGCCGGCGCGCCCGCAGTGCCTTCAAGCTGTTACAACTTGGCCAGGAATTCCAGCTCTTCCAAGGTGTGACGCGGGCGATTGACCTGTGTACGGCCCAGGCAGCTGGAGCCACCTGCTGAGCCAGAAGATTGGGGGCCAGGGTTCTGGCCATGTGGTGGCTGGACCTTCAGCAACAGCTCCACTGCCAGGTGTGTTACAGATGCGGGGGGATATCACCCAGCTGTCCACTGCCGAGGAGCTCATCCAGCACTTTGAAGACTGCCCTGCGGCCCTAGTGGTGTGTGACGGGGCTCCTGAGGTAACCGGCCTCCATAATGGTGATGAGTATATGCAGGCCCACCTCCTCCTAGCTGCTCTGAACCTTGCTACGCACGGCTTGAAGCCAGGGGGCTGCTTTGTGGCCAAGATCTTCCGAGGCCGGGATGTGACACTGATTTACAGCCAGCTGCGTGTCTTCTCCAGCGAGCTATGTGCCAAGCCCAGGAGCAGCCGAAATTCCAGTATCGAGGCCTTTGCTGTCTGTAAGGGTTACGACCCCCCTGAGGGCTTCCTGCCGGACCTGACCAAACCCTTGCTGGATCACTCTTTCGATTTCAACCAATTGGATGGCCCCAGCCGCATCATTGTGCCATTTGTGACCTCTGGAGACCTGAGCGCCTATGATTCAGACTGCAATTACCCACTGGAATACAAGTGCACTCCACCCAGACAGCCCCCCATCTCACCACCCTACCAGGAGGCGTGCACATTGAAGAAGAAAGGGCAGCTGACCAAGGACAAGGAGATCCGCCCCCAGGACTGCCCCATGAGCACAGTGGACAGGATGCCCCAGTCCCTGGCTGCTCCACAGCGCCACACCCTGCAGCCCTCTGAGGTGGAAGACAGTGGAGTGAATTATTTGTCTTAACGTGTTAAGTTAGCTGACAATCTGATAAAGACTGGGAAGCTGTTTGCTGTCAGGAAAACCAGAACTTGAGTTGATGAACTTGTTTTCAAATATCTCCTCAACTGGTCTAAACACAAACTCCAAGTGAGAACCTCCAGCAACTGCCATGAATAGGAGGAAAGAAACATCCCAGAATGTCCATCTTCACTACAGAGGGGATTCTTGAGTGGGTCTTGCTTCTTCTCTAAATCTTTCCAGTCATGGGTCCTGAATATGTCCAGAACTCACCCTGGACAAGCAGGGTTCTAACCCTGGGTAGAAGGCAGGGCTATCTGTGAACTTGATGGAAGGAAACATTACATTTTTTTTTTCACTGACTTAAATTTTAGTTTTACTCCAGAATCTGAATGCTGGCAGCAAATCAGAATTGTAAAATTACTTTTACAATAGTAAAACCAGTGTCTGCAACTTTTCCACCAATAGAGGTCACAGTTACTTGTTTAATGTTATGTTATAGTTGTGGACATCTTGAAATACTGTTCACATTGGTCGCTACTTTGAATAAGATCTTTTTTAAAAAATTTGTCTTTTTGATTAAAAGATAATTGCTTTGCAGAATTTTGTGATTTTCTGACATATATCAACAGGGGTCAGCCATAGGTGCACCAAGGTCCCCTCCCTCCAGGCCTCCCTCCCAGCTCCCTCCACACCGCACCCTTGTCACAGGAATTGTCACAGCACCCCTGTTTGAGTTCCCTGGGTCATACAGCAGATTCCCGTTGGGTGTCTGTTTCACATGTGGTATTGTAGGTTTCCATATTGCTCTCCACATACGTCTCACCCTGTCCCAACCCTCCTCCCCCATGTCCATGGGTCTGTTCTCTGTGTCTGTTTCTCCATTGCTTCCCTGAAAGTGAATTCATCAGTACCATCTTTTTGGATTCCATATATGTTTGTATCCATATGATGTTTGTATTTCTCTTTCTGGCTTGCTTCACTCTGTGCTATGGGCTCTAGGTTTGTCCAGCTTTTTGGAACTGACTCAAATGGGTTTCTTTTTATGGCTGATGGTATTCCATTGTATATATGTACCACAGCCTCTTTTCCTGTTCATCTGTGAACAGACATCTAGGTTGCTTCCATGTTCTAGCTATTGTAAATATTGCTGGAGTGAACATTGGGGTACATGTGTCTTTTTCAGTTTTAAGTTTCTTCAGGGTATATGCTTAGGAGTGGGATTGCTGAGTCATATGGTGGTTTTATTCCTACCTTTTTAAGGGATCTCCATACCATCTTCCATAGTGGCTGTATCAGTTTACATTCCTACCGCAGTACAAGAGGGTTCCCTTTTCTCCACATGCTCTCTGGCATGCATTGTTTGAAGACTTTTTGACGATGACCATTCTGACTGGTGTGAGGTGGTATCTGTAGTTTTCATTTGTGTTTCTCTAATGGTGAGTGATGTTGAACATCTTTTCATGTGTTTCTTTGTCATCTGTGTCTTTTCTTTGGAGAAATGCCTTTTTAGTTCTTTTTCCCACTCTTTGATTGAGCTGTTTTTTTCTGGTTTTGAGTTATATGAGCTGCTTGTATATTTGGAAAATTAATTCTTTCTCAGTTGTTTCATTTACTTTTATTTCTCCCATCCTGTTCAGTTCAGTTGCTCAATTTTGTCCAACTCTTTGAGACCCCATGGAAGCATGCCAGGCTTCCCTGCCCATCACCAACTCCTGGAGCTTGCTCAAACTCATGTCTATCAAGTTGGTGATGCCATCCAACCATCTCATCCTCTGTCATCCCCTTCTCCTGCTCTCAATCTTTCCCAGCATCAGGTCTTTTCCAGTGAGTCAGCTCTTTGCATCAGGTGGCCAAAGTATTGGAGTTTCAGCTTCAGCATTAGTCCTTCTAATGAATATTTAGTACTGATTTCCTTTAGGACTGACTGGTTTGATCTCCTTGCAGTCCAAAGGATCCTCAAGAGTCTTCTCCAACACCACAGTTCAAAAGCATCAATTCTTTGGCCGTCAGCTTTCTTTATAGTCCAACTCTCACATCCATACATGACTACTGGAAAGATCATAGCTTTGACTAGATGGGCCTTTGTTGGCAAAATACTGTCTCTGCTTTTTAATATGCTGTCTAGGTTGGCCATAGCTTTTCTTCTCCCTTTCTGAGGGTTGTCTTTTCACATTGTTCTTAGTGAATAAGATCTTATAACTTGATGTACTAATAAAAAAGTTCATATATTGTAGCACCCCCCCAAAAAAATTTAAGTGTGTAATTTAAAGCTCAAAAACAAAGACTAAATGTCTTGAAAGGACACATATCCCAGAAAAACTGGTTATTCTTCTTTAATTTACTTCTAGAGCTATGACATAATTGCAATTCCAGAATTGAACTGTGAATAAAATATCACCTTAGTCTTTTCCTTGAGTAACAATTTCAGGTTCTATTTGGTGTACCTAGTGTGGTGAAACTAGAGAACATTCTAGAAGAGGCAACTTCTGTGTCCAAGGAGGACAGGCTAACAGAATAAATCTCTCCAAGTCATTGAGGTTGCTGGTGGGATACAGGTATCACCCACGTCTCAGACAGAGTCTGGCTGGAAACTTGAGAATTATAACAAATGAAGTGTTATTTCACCCAGTGAAGAGTAAAACCATCAAATTCCTCTCATGAGGTACCAACTGAAGATACAGATGTTTGAAAGATGGAGACAGTTTCCTGGATGGCCATGTAAAATGGACTGTTAAGGAGGTTAGGTATGTTGAGGGATATGCCTAACTTCTGAGGTTGTCATCAAACAGGAAAAGCATTTTCTTCCATAAGAGACAATTCTGGGATGACGGCACCATAATGTTTACTAGCATAGGTCTGTGCCTGTTCCTAGTTTTAATTCCACAGATTTGGGAGAATAACGTCCTGCAGTAGGAGGGAGACCTTTCATAGTTTCACATTTTCTGTTAACCACATGGCACAGGTAGCTTTAGCAGGGCCACGGAAGTCCTTGAACTGATTTAAAATATAAAAACTTTCAGTGTGCAATTAATAACAGTTCCCACTAACTGGTATGGTCTATAGAAGACCAATCATTTCATCTCTGGGGATCAGAAACAGAACAGACAGAAGGTTCTCAGGCTGTTATTCTTAGAAATATTGACTCTCTCAGATTGATTTTAGTAAATGGACTTAATACCTGTACCACTGAGAATAAAGGAAATGACAGTATCTATAACATAATAGAGCACATGTGAGTGTGGGAAAATGTGTGTGGGAGTATATTTTATCTACCAATAATTTTAACGTGGTACTCCCTTGACCTGAGTGATGTGTGTAGATGACGACTCTCAGTTTTGATATGTCTCTATTAATGAACTTCATTAAGTGTGTAGGCCGTTCCCCTGTAGAGAGATATATTCATAAGACTGATCATCTTTGATAAAAAGCAGTATGTCTGCAGCTAGTGATTCATGTAGGACAGCTCAAACATGTCTGTGGGACATCTGAGACAGACATATATAGAGAGAGAGAGAGGCAGGAAGCCTAGTAGTTATTACTTTATTTTCAGTTGCATAGACTTTCTTAATATAATTCAGAACCAAAGAGAATGAAAGAGTCGTCATTAGTGTTCTCTTACTCCTTACTTCTACTCCAAGTCTCTAAAACTTTTCACTTAACAGTTCTCCAAACTCCTTGTTAATGCCTATCATTTTCCTGCTTAACTCTTCCTTTAGAGTAAAGCGACAGATTTTTCTTCCTTAATATAATCAGTTAGTTATTTTATATCACTTTATAGCTTTGTAATTAGTCTAGGTCTATGAAGGCACCTGCTTCATAAGAAGTGAGTATAATGGGGAAAAGCTATCTTTCCAGGTCTCTATTGACTTTATAAACCTACCAGAAGGGTATATAACTCTGGCCTCACTCCTGGCTATAGGAAAGAGGCCAAGTAGTAGTGTGGGGAAGAACCAGAGTTCTGGAAGATTCCTTTCTGAAATCCTGGCTCTGCCATCAGGTCACCTGAGTCAAATTATTAAACCTCTCTGGCTGCAGTTTCCTCATTCATGAAAATTCCCGGAGTGATTGTGAGGCTTAAATGAGCTAATATATGTCTTAGGTTGAATGATATAAAATTGATATTTTTGTAGGATCAAAATGGTCAAATATTGGCAATGTATGTGGCTCAGTTCAACCTAAAAAAATTGCTCAGAATGTGCCTGTCTTTTGGTGAGCCTCATGCCAATTTTGGCTAAACCTTCACTTTCATAGAGAAAACAGTGATTTTTTTTTTTCCCATTACATAGTGTTATTTATTCATCTATGGGAATGAACCCCTTACCTTATGAAACTCAGCAGCACTAAGCAGTTGAGCCCGGGGTAAATGCATATGCTTTCTGTTTTTATTACTGAGTCACGGGTGGTGTATTAACTTCCCTTTGTGTCTTTTCTAGCTGTGAAAAGATAGGATTGAATCAGCTGACCTTAATGTCCTTTCCAACAGTGATATGCTGTGACCCTAATATAAATTGTCCTTTCTTGACCAAATTTTAAGAAACTGAGTGTCAGGTACAGTTGTTTACATGTTCACCTGTAACAGAACCACACCCTTTTCCTGGATTTCCCCCTGCCGTATTCCAACTTGTGGGGGATGTTTCCAAGAAGTCAGCCTTAACAGCAACCAACCTCCCTAAAACCAAAATGGCCATATCCTCAAAAATAATTGCATTTATCCCATCTTCTAGTAAAGTAATGCTCAAAATTCTCCAAGCCAGGCTTCAGCTATACGTGAACCGTGAACTTCCAGATGTTCAAGCTGGTTTTAGAAAAGGCAGAGGAACCAGAGATCAAATTGCCAACATCTGCTGGATCATGGAAAAAGCAAGAGAGTTCCAGAAAAACATCTATTTCTGCTTTATTGACTATGCCAAAGCCTTTGACTGTGTGGATCACAAGGAACTGTGGAAAATTCTGGAAGAGATGGGAATACCAGACCACTTGACCTGCCTCTTGAGAAACCTGTATACAGGTCAGAAAGCAACAGTTAGAACTGGACAGGAAACAACAGACTGGTTCCAAATAGGAAAAGGAGTACATCAAGTATATTGTCACCCTGCTTATTTAACTTTTATGCAGAGTACATCATGAGAAATGCTGGGCTGGAAGAAGCACAAGCTGGAATCAAGATTGCAGGGAGAAATACCAATAACCTCAGATATGCAGATTATACCACCCTTATGGCAGAAAGTGAAGAAGAACTAAAGAGCCTCTTGATGAAAGTGAAAGAGAGTGAAAAAGTTGGCTTAAAGCTCAACATTCAGGAAACAAAGATCATGGCATCTTGTCCCATCACTTCATGGCAAATAGATGGGGAAATAGTGGCTAACTTTATTTTTCTGGGCTCCAAGATTGCTGCAGATGTGATTGCAGCCATGAAATTAAAAGACGCTTGCTCCTTGGAAGGAAAGTTATGACCAACATAGATAGCATATTGAAAAGCAGAGACATACTTTGCCAACAAAGGTCTGTCTAGTCAAGGCTATGGTTTTTCCAATAGTCAAGTATGGATGTGAGAGTTGGACTACAGAGAAAGCTGAGTGCTGAAGAATTGATGCTTTTGAATTGTGGTGATGGAGAAGACTCTTGAGAGTCCCTTGGGCTGCAAGGAGGTTCAACCAGTCCATCCTAAATGAGATCAGTCCTGGGCGTTCACTGGAAGGACTGATGTTGAAGCTGAAACTCCAGTACTTTGGCCACCTGATGCGGAGAGCTGACTCATTAGAAAAGACCCTGATGCTAGGAAAGATTGAGGGCAGGAGGAGAAGGGGACGACAGAGGATGAGATGGTTGGATGGCATCACCAACACAATGGACATGGGTTTGGGTGGACTCTCAGAGTTGGTGATGGACGGGGAGGCCTGGCGTGCTGTGGTTCATGGGTTGCAAAGAGTCGTATACGACTGAGCAACTGAACTGAACTGATCTCATCTTCGCTTCATTATGATATTTTTAAATATCTACAGGATGTCTTATCTTCATTTAGGAAGGTTACATGATTCTTAAGTCAGTTGAATACTGCTAAAATCACTTCAGGTAGTCCCCATGAATTTTAGAGAGCATCTTCTAATAGGTAATAGTTCTCCAAGTTGCATTTTTTCATACATAAACAAGGAAACCTAAGCCAATGTCACTATCCATTTCCAGGGACAGCATGACTTTCTGGTTAGAAATAGTAACTGGAGAATTTCAGTAGAAGTCATTTCCAAAATTATAAATTGACTGTTACGAAGTGTAAGCTGAAGGTTTTTTGTAAGCATTCTTTGTTTTTTGGCAAGCATTTTGTGAAGAAAAGATTTAGCTAGATGAGAAAAGAATACATTTATATATATTATGTCGGAGAAGGCGATGGCACCCCACTCCAGTACCCTTGCCTGGAAAACCCATGGATGGAGGAGCCTGGTAGGCTGCAGTCCATGGGGTCGCAAAGAGTTGGACACGACTGAACGACTTCGCTTTCCCTTTTCCCTTTCATGCATTGGAGAAGGAAATGGCAACCTACTCCAGTGTTCTTGCCTGGATAATCCCAGGGATAGGGGATCCTTGTGGGCTGCTGTCTGCGGGGTTGTACAGAGTCAGACATGACTGAAACGACTTAGCAGCAGCATGTATATTATATATATATACCCAAACTGAGTATAAAAAAGACTTCTTTAATTTTGATACATGTTTGATAATAGGACATCATCTAATGTCTTCTTAAGGAGTCACTTTCTTCATGAAAGTGAAAGTGAAGTCACTCGGTCATGTCCGACTCTTTGCATCTTTTTGTACAGAAGCAGTACAGTGAGCTCTGCTTCTGTCTGTTGATTGAGAGCAGTGATTTACTTCCAGACTTCAAAAGGGAAACACTTAATTTGAAGTCTTTGCTTTCTCCTCACCTTTTAAATTCAAAAGTACCCTTCTTTCAATAAGTGTTAATTCAGTGTTTTAGAAATTTGACTGAGTATTCGTGGAAAAGATGAAAAAAGAGAGTTCCTGACACCAAAATGCCATCCCCAGGGTGGGGACTTGGGGTGAAAATAAAGTATGGTGGACACGTAGGGTGGGGAGATGTACCAGTGCTGACAGCACAGAGGCAGGACCCATCACCCATGTATACCAGGTATGGGAAGGGTAGGGTTGTTGTGGCTGGTAGCTGTGGGTGGGAATAGGAGGCAAAGAAGCCCTCCTGGGGCTGGTATTTGACTCATGGTGATGTATTATGGCTGCAACTGAGTTTGCAGGGAGGGGAGAAAGGGGTCCAGAGACAGATGCGCTTGTTTGCCATATAAAGGAACCCACATTATATGAATTTGAAAGTTCTGGGGAGCCCATGAAGGATATTAGGGAAGTAACTTTGTCAGCATTTTCTCCTCAGAAAGATCACTCTGGCTGCACTGTAAAGGCTAGGTTGGAGGAGCTACGATTAGAGGCAGAAAGCCACTTTGTGTTGTATTGGGTGAGCCTAAATTTGTCAATGGCAGCAATGGGACTGGACATATAAGAAATATATTAAGGAGGAGTTGATGGCAGGATAGATGCATATTTTTCTGATTTGCATTTTATTATTATACTGAGCCAATGTGTAAACTAAGCCTTTTCAAGGTACCTGGTATTGTGATTTGAATAAATAAAATTTAAATACAAAAATAACTATCTGGAGTTTAACCATAGTGAAACCATCTCAGCTGTATGTACTCCATCATAATGGTAGATTGGATTGCTGCAGGTTCTCTTAACAGGGACATAAAGTCTTATGTGCTCTCTGATTTCCAGTTAAATCCTCATTATTACGTGCAGATTTTGAGATACTTGAAAAACTATTCCAAAAGCACCTGGGTTTCATTGTCTTCTCATCTGTATGCACTCAATACCTTTTTGGTCTTTGGTTACTTCTGCTGACTCTGTTTTATTGGCCTTTACCTATCTTTAGTTGTTTCTGCTTATATTTTTCTGGAACTCTTTTTTCCCAGGATTTGGGGGTTCTTTCATGGCTCCTTCTCCATCGCCAGTGACTTCAGCTCAAAATAACCTGCTACAACCCAATTTTGAGGCAGCTTTTGGAACAACGCCTTCAACTTCTAGCAGCAGCTCCTTTGATCCTTCAGGTGAGGCAGTGATTTTTCAAATATTCTTTTTATTTGTTCTGTTTCTAAAATACACCACCTCAGGTTCGTGTGATATCAGGAAATTTATAAGCAAATATTGAATGAAGACCTGGTTTTAAAACTGTTCAATAAATCTCTCCTTCTGTAACCTAAGCAAATATTTTCTATATATTTTGGTGGCTTTAAGAATAACCTGCAGTCCCTTTCTGTTTTTGTTATTATTTTTTAGCAGAAATTTAACTTAACGTGCACACCATCTGTTTGCATGAGCTTATATGCACATGGTTTGGAGAAAGTTAAGGGAAAACAAATACTTTGTGCTAAATCTTTGTGCAGTACTCAATGTGTAGACACTCCCACTGCTGTTGCTTACACTCTCTGAAGTTTGCCTGGCCCTCCGTTTGATGAAGTTGACACAAATAGTATTCTTTGCCTGCCTTTAACCTTTCATCCTGCTGTCATTTTGTTTGTATTTTCTTCCATTCTACTCTTCTCATGCTGGGTCCCTACTACAAATTTTCAATTGGTGAGTTTTTGGTAATTGTGTTTCAGAAACACCCTGACTATATCCTCTGCCTGACAATTTGGTTGCTTCCATTGCCAGTGCTGAGTTGAATGCTGTCCTTTTTTTAGTTTAGAATTATTGTAGAGTGGTGTGTGTATGGTAAATATGCATTGTTCCTTTATATATAAAAAAAATTAGCAACCATAACTTTTGATGTAGGTATCAGCAGAAGCTTTTGTACAAATCCTATGAGCCAGCATTTTTGAATAGTCTTTCTGTATTCCAGGAACTAAACAAATGGTCATTTGTTACATGCTGATCAGGAACCATCAATAATAGCATGATTCTTAATACTGAAAATAGCATATGTTGTACCTATGCCCTTAAAGTTAGAACCAGAAGTGACTACTACAATGAAAGAAACAAAAATCAAAATTCTTACTTCTACAGTATGTTTTTCAGATATTTATTAATAGGTACTAATCATCAGATCAGATTTTATTCCAGCACTGATTTCATAGGAATTAGGAGATTCAGACTTTCTTTCTCATTTAAGAATTTTTACAAAAGTAGGCATTGTAACTACCACATATTGAATGCCTATTTTGAGTGAGCATTATAGTAAAGGCACGACGTATATCATCTAGTTTAATCTTCACAACAAATCCATGTTGTAGTTGTACTCTTCCCACTTACAGGTAATAAAAACTCAAGACAGTCACTTTCTCAAAGTCACACACTAGTGAGGCAGGCAACTGACATGAGCCCAATTCTGATTCCCAAGTCTGTGCTCTTTGCTGAACGTTACACAATTTTTTTTTCCCACTTTCATGTTCATTAGTATTTCCATACTTTTGAGTAGCCATATGTAGAGATGTTTTTTGGTGTTATAGTCATTGAAAGTATGGATTAAATGCCTTCTTTGGTAAGATTGTAAATGTACTTGTTTCATTCTTTTACAAAAGAGTTTCCCTTTGATTTTGCGTTTTCTTTTGCAATTATTCTGAACCTGTTCTATTTGATTTCCAGTGTTTGATGGTCTAGGTGATCTTCTGATGCCAACCATGGCACCAACTGGGCAGCCTGCACCCATCTCACTGGTATCACCAAGTCCTGCAATGGCGGCAAGCAAAGCCCTTGGGAGTGACCTTGACTCATCTCTTGCCAGCTTAGTTGGCAGTGAGTAATAGTATAGTTTTCTTTAGCAGAATCATATGTGAATTTTTTTTCTCTATATTTTTTTTTGTATGTATAGATTCTGGATTCACTTACAGGTGAGTATGTCAAGGAGTAGACAGAAATTCTTAGTGTTTTACCCAGTACAATTCCTTGGAAGATATACAGTCCCTGTGCCATTGTCTCACAAGCAACATGGAGGCCACTTTTAATCTGAATTACCAAAGGTATAATTAGAGAGCATGTAGAGTGAAATCTAAGTGTATTTTCTTAAATTAAGTACTTAATTTTTTTATTTCATTTGGAAATAACTTATTTACCAATTGAGTATCCAAGTTAGTTTTAGTTATTCATTGAACAAATATTTATTGAGCACCAGGCAGTCTTCCAAGCTCTAGAGATAAATCAGTGAACAAAGCAGATAGAAATTTCTGTTCTTACACTGCTTAGCAGGGCAGAGACAACATTAAATATTTTCAAATAAATAAATTCTCTAATATGTTAGGTTCTAAGTGCCATGAAGAAAAAACAGGACAGCCAAAGAGGGTTTGTAAGTGCTACAGAGTAGCCCTCACTGAGAAGGTAAAATTTGTGCAAAGATTTAAAGGTAAAGGAATGAATCATATGGATATCTGAAGGAAAAAATTTGTGGGTAAGGGAGATGGCCAATGCAAAGGAACTGGGACAGATGATTGCCTGGCTACTCAAGGAGTTCTATGGACATTAGTGACTGCAGCTGGGTAAGTGAAGGAGAGAATCCTAGGAGATGAGGGAGCTATTACAAAGACTGGCCTTGTTTTAACTCTGAATTCTATTCTTTTGTTAAGATGAATGGGCTTACCATCACCAATACCTTTTGTTTTACTCAAGGCTATATCCAAAGTTTTATCAGATCCCTGAGACAACTTTTTTCCTGCAGACATATTTTTGTTTCCCATTCCCATGATTTAAAGAAGACATTTCTCCAAATATATACATATGGCCAATATACACATGAAAAGGGGCTCAACATCAGTCATCTGTGAAATGCCTATCCAAACTGCAGTGAAATATTACTTCACAACCATTTTTTGCCATTTAGTTGCTATATCATGTCCAACTCTTTTGCGACCCCATGTACTGTAACCTGCCAGGCTTCTCTGCTGTGAAATTCTCCAGGCCAGAATACTGGAGTGGGTTGCCATTTCCTTCTCCAGGAGATGTTCCCAACCCAGGGATCGAACCCAAGCCTGCTGCATTGCAGGTGGATTCTTTACCTCTGAGCCACCAAGGAAGCTAGTTCACGCCCATTAGGATGGCTGTAATAAAAAAGAGACATCATAACTAGTCTTGATGAAGACATGGAAAAATTAAAACCCTCTAACATTGCTGGGGAGAAAGTATTGATAACATTGAGCAGCTGCCATGAAAAGTGATTTGGCAGTTTCTGGAAATGTTAAACATACAGTTACCATTCACCAGAGAGGGTACCAGGTGACTTACCTAGAAAGCTTTTCCCCAGATCTCTGTGCAGCTTTGCACAAGCTTCACCCCATGAGGCTTCCTTGAGCACCCTATTTAATCCTGCCTGCCCCCACTCAACCTAACCCACCAGCTCTCTCTTAACCCTGTTCTTCATATTCATTTTTTCATAGGCTCGCTGTATCGCCTCTAGTAGCTTATATACTCTTCTATTATTTTGTTGTTTTATCATCCATCTCACCCCAAGAGAATGCAAATTCCTTGGGACTGGGATCTTTATCTGCATCGCTGGCTTATCTCATGTGCTTAGAGCAGTGCCTGGCATATGGGGGCTCAATAAATATTTGCTGTAGTAGTGAATGAATTGAGATTAGAGCAGAATGATTTAACCCATTGGGTCAGGAGTTGCCAAGACAACTCACATAATTCGTAGATTCACTAGAAGGACCCAAGGGCGTCAGCACATGGCTGTATTCCCAGCTGAGATTACAGCAGAATCGTAAGGGTGCACAGCTGGATCATCAAGGGAAAAGTCCAGAAGAATCCACATATGGACTTATGCTCTCTCCTCCCTAAGAGTGGAAGAACACACAAACATGCAACAACACACAAAGTTTTCTGCCCAGGAAAGCCCTTTATAAAGATTCGGCCTCCAAGGATTTTATTGGATCCTCATCCTGTAGGCACTCTGCTTAACATGTACCAAAATACCAGCCAGTCTCCTGAAAGGAAAGCAGATTTTCAGAATAAACCTAGTTGCTTGTACAATTCAGACAATTGAGCCACGCTTATCATTAGGAAAGTATTATCTCAGTGTAGAGAACAATTTGGCTTCCCAGGTAGCTCAGTGATAAGAACTTGCCGGCCAATCATCCCTAGGTCAGGAAGATCCCCTGGAGAAGGAAA
The DNA here is from genome assembly GCA_006408695.1 of Aepyceros melampus. Classification (NCBI taxonomy): domain Eukaryota; kingdom Metazoa; phylum Chordata; class Mammalia; order Artiodactyla; family Bovidae; genus Aepyceros; species Aepyceros melampus. Next base: position 60,677 of record SJXQ01009605.1, on the reverse strand, counting down.
TGGCAAGCCACTCCAGTATTGTTGCCTGGGAAATCTCATGGAGTCTCAAAGAGTGGGACACGACCTAGCCACTGAGCACAGAGAACAGTTTATATTAGCCAAGTTCCCAGCCACACAGGCCTAAGATAGCAGTCTCAAGCCTCCTAAGTTCACACATTTCTGAATATCAATTGACTTGAAAGTTTGATCCTTAAGAATAACGTGAAGTGAAAGAAAATGTTGGACTTGTGAATATGTTTCCTAAAGTGGTTTCTCTTCTGTAAAACTAAATGCAGTCATTTGTATGCAAAATGTGGGCTTTTTTTAGACCTCTGATTCTTTGATCTTTTAAATGTCATATCATTTAAGCTGAGTATAGAGATTTAAATTCTTTTTTCTTTACCCATTTATAGATCTTGGAATTTCTGGTACCACATCCAAAAAGTAAGTATTTTTGAAACTGTCTGGTTTTCTTCTGACAGTGTATTTGTACTTGTTTGAGACTATCAAACTTTGTACTTAATGGAGTATTAGGCATTCTCAGGCTAGGTAACTTCTAAATTGGTTTTTATTTCATTGTCAGTTTTTGTTTTTGTTGTTATTCTACTGGAATCTCTATTCCACTCTTGACTCTGCAATGAAAAGGAATAATCTGTTTCAGTCTCCAGATTCACACTAAATTATATCTAGAAATACTTGGGAATTGTGGTTTGAATACTTTAATAGCTTTAAATTCTAGATTCATTGTAATATTCCTCACTAACATTGATTTTTAAAAGTGTCTTATGGAGTCTATTCTAAGGGAGAATAGTAAAAATGACAATGTATACTTTTTTTAGATGCATACTTCAACATCTCTGAAATGGGGATGCATATAACAATAGGTATAATCTTACAGTCACTGGAAGGCAGGTGGTAGTTATGATTCAATTGTGTGAAACCTTCTGTTGAAGCCACTAAGATCCAGAAAGTGCCATCATGGATTCATTTATTATTTCAGTGAAGGATACACAGTATTTATGACTTACTTAGAAGTTTTTGTAACCAGTGATGAATTCAGTTGAATTTTGTGGCACATTTTTCCATGAGCAGTGACAGGAAATTCTTGTTATCACTGAGGTCAAAACTCTATTGATTTTTTTCTCAAATGTTCTTAAGCTCTCTTAAATACAATATGGTAAGACTCTTCCGTCTGTTTTATCCCATTCTCTTTATTACTTCTTGACCCCAAATAAAAATAAACATTTAAGGAGCCACATACTGTTCTTTTCTGATTGTGTGTGTGTGTTTTGCATGGTTGATTTTAGGGGAGATCTTCAGTGGAATGCTGGAGAGAAGAAGTTGACTGGGGGAGCCAACTGGCAGCCGAAAGTAGCCCCCGCCACCTGGTCAGCAGGCGTTCCACCCAGCGCACCCTTGGTCGTAGCTCCCAGGCCAGAGTGGTACAGCCACTGTGCCACTCTCCAGGTGTATGGAGCAGGGAGCATGTTGTTGAATTTTGCTACTGATGTTGTACTTCAGGATCTGTGTTGAAGAAATGGAGCAAGAAGCAACATTTACCAAAAGGCAAATTTCATTGACTTTATATTTACTAAAGATTATGACCTAGTTTTTATTTTAAGTATTTCAAAATAGTATTTATACTTCTTCAGACATTAGTTTTTTATTTATTATAGAAATGATATTTTGATATTTCGAAACATGTAATACTATTGATCTTTATCTATGTTTTTATCACATCTCTTGCCTACATTTCCTGATGGTCATAAATAATGAAGACTTTTATTCTTAGCACAAAGAGTGACCTGTTTTCTATTGTGTACCTGAGTGAGTGAGTGAGTGAGTGAGTGAAGTCGCTCAGTCGTGTCCGACTCTTTGCGACCCCACGGACTGTAGCCTACCAGGCTCCTCTGTCCATGGGACTACCTGAACTTTCATTTTAAAACCCTAGGAAGTCTTCTTACTGTTTTTTAAATTTGAAACTACTATCACCACCTTTCCTATGAAATTTAGATTGGTCTCATTTCTGTATCCCCTGGAGTAGAAAATAGCAACCCATTCCAGTATTCTTCTCTGGAGAATCCCATGGACAAAGGAGCCTGGCAGGCTGTAGTCTACGGGGTTGCAAAAAGTTAGACCTTATTGTGAAATAACACTTTTGTTTTCAATACCATTATTATTAATTGAACTACAACTTAAGTGGTATATCTTCTCAGACTTGGTTTCCAAAACCCACTTCCTCTGGTCTCCCCACTCCACCCCCTGGTGTTTGTAAGAAAGCAGGAAACAAGGACTAATATTCTCTGCCTTTGGTGAGTTCAAAGTCTGAAAGAACTTAATTTTAAGAAGTGATTTCTAAAAGATAACAATGAGAAGATTGCCTATTATATCTGGATGTTTACCTTTTAAAATCTTTCTTTGCATAAAACAATGCTTAAGAGGGCATTTTTGTATTTATCTATAAATAAAGTTCCATTTTAATTTTTGTAAAGGATACTTAGTAGAAAACTACCCATCTCTTTTAAACTGACATATGGGCCAGGAAGATCCCCTAGAGAAGGAAATGGCAACGCACTCCAGTATTTTTGCCTGGAGAATCCCATGGACAGGGGAGCCTGGCAGGCTACAGTCCATGGGGTCGCAAGAGTCAGACCCGATTTAGAGACTAAACCACCACCACCATGCCCAGGATAACCATATAATTTATTGTGCAAACTAGTGCTCTTTGAGGGTGAAAGGAAACATAATTGTTACTCTGGGACCCCAAGCATGTGTCTGGTGGCCCACATAGATGCTGAGACGATAAGCAGGTAGCACTCTGGGCCTAGGCAGCTGCATTTCATTCTTTATTTTCTTAGTCTATTTTTTTGAAGTATAGTTGATTTACACTGTTGTGTTAATTTCTGCTGTACAGCAAAGTGATTCAGCTATACATATATATGTATATGTTCTTTTTCATACTCTTTTCCATTATGGTTTATCACAGGATGTTGAATATAGTCCCCTGTACTGTACAGTAGGACTTTGTGGTTTATCCATTCTCTGTATAAGAGTTTGCTTCTGCTAACCCCAAACTCCCACTCCATCCCTCAACTGCACTACATTCTTAAATACAAAATAGTGTTGGAGGTAGAGGGAGAGAGACTCAATAACTCTGAATAAAATCCCTAAAGAAAGAAAAAGCTTCTTCAGAACACATCTTATGGTGAAGGTGAAGTCTCTCAGTCGTGTCCGACTCTTTGCGACCCTATGAACTGAAGCCCACCAGGCTCCTCAGTCCATGGAATTTTCCAGGCAATAGTACTGGAGTGGGTTGCCATTTCCTTCTCCAGAGGATCTTCCCAACCCAGGGATCGAACCCAGGTCTCCCACACTGCAGGCAGACGCTTTAACCTCTGAGCCACCAGGGAACTGCATATTGTCAAGAAATCTCATAATTTATAGTATCATCACCAAATTAAAAGACTCATTTTTCTATTCTCTTCTATGCAAAATTAAAGAGATCTTATTTGCAGTCCTAAGTAGTTTATACTCTTCCCTGGTGGCTCAGCGGTAAAGTGTCTGCCTGCATTGTGGGAGACCTGGGTTCAGTCTCTGGTTTGGGAAGATCTCCTGGAGAAGGAAATGGCAACCCACTCCAGTATTCTTGCCTGGAAAATCAGAGTGGGTTGCCATTTCCTTCTCCAGAGGATCTTCCCAACCCAGGGATCGAACCCAGGTCTCCCACACTGCAGGCAGACGCTTTAACCTCTGAGCCACCAGGGAACTGCATATTGTCAAGAAATCTCATAATTTATAGTATCATCACCAAATTAAAAGAACTCATTTTTCTATTCTCTTCTATGCAAAATTAAAGAGATCTTATTTGCAGTCCTAAGTAGTTTATACTCTTCCCTGGTGGCTCAGCGGTAAAGTGTCTGCCTGCATTGTGGGAGACCTGGGTTCAGTCTCTGGTTTGGGAAGATCTCCTGGAGAAGGAAATGGCAACCCACTCCAGTATTCTTGCCTGGAAAATCCCACGGACAGAGGAACCTAGCTAGGCTACAGTCCACGGGGTCACAAAGAGTCGGACACAAATGGGATGCTGAGGATCTGGTGTTGCTCTTATCAGCAAGATAAAGCTGTTCAGTGTTTTGGTTTGTTTTTTTTTTCCAGTTAGGGTATAGTTGCTTTACAGTGTTGTGTTAGTTTCTACTGTACAACAAAGTGAAGTAGCTTTTTGTGTGTATATATATATCCCTCCCTCTTGGACCTCTTTTCCACCTACCCACCCCCATTCAGTGTTTTTTAACTGGTTAGTTAAAAAACAGTCATGGTGATAGCAAAGTCAAAGAAGAGGGTAGGGGAGTGGAGAGAAAGGTGGTGAGAATGCTGATATCTAGCAGATCAACCATAGGTTAAAAAAAAAAAAAAAGGTTTGGAGCCAGAGGTGGAGAGTAAGATAAGAAAGAAAGGTCTCAGGCAGAATCCACTCAACTGGGGATTATTGTGAACAAACTCAGCAAGACACTGGCTGCCAGGTTTCTATATGGGACAGTTTGCTGAGTAATGAGGCCATTATCCCTGAAGGGGAACAAGGGAAAAGTATTTTAAAGACAGTATTGAGCGGGAGAGCTTCCTTGACCATCACCTCCCCTAAGATGAAGATTTTAACCATACACAGTTAAGAATTCATCAGATACTTAACAGACAACTCTTTTGCTTTTTCAGGGCCAGGAGGCCACCAGTTATCTGATTGGCAGGCAGCATACTGGAGACTGAGATTAACATTTTCATTCTTTTAAACCCCCAAACACCTTATTTTTGTTTATGAGGCAGAAAACTTTACACTGTTAATAATGAAACTCAAGAAAGTTAAAGACAGTAGACTTTAGCATAAAATGTCCACAGCAGCTGTGGAAAGAGAAATTAGAACAACAAAAGTAATCTTTTAGGAGGGCAGAGTTGCCTAAACAGAGTTGTAGTTCTGTTTCTTTTATTTTCCTTAACACTTTAGGCAGCAAAATGAAGGCAGTTATGTTTTCATTGTTAACCCTCACTTAGTCACAAAACTTTTCTACCATTTGCTCCATTTACTGCAGAACTGTACTTCCCAATCAAAATTCTGGTTTGCTTTCACTTTAATCATTCTGAGTTTCTCTGGCTTCCAGCCACCCCAGTTCTCTCATAAAATGTCTCTTGCATTTTTCTATTCCTTAAATACGTTTGAGTCTCTTTTTCTAAGGACATTAAAAAAAAAGGAGAGAGAGCTGAGATGTGTGCTTCAGAAGCAATGAGGGAAGGTTTGCAGGTTTTCCCGTTAATCTGCAGGCTTTTGTTTTTGAGTAGGACATGAAAGGGCGGATGTCAGGGTGAAGACCCTTCTGCTATGTTTTATAGATTTTATTAAGAGACAACAGCTAACTTTACGTTTCTCAGTTTGTTTAAATTCCCCTTAAATGCTGCTTAAAGGTGCAACTCTAAAATTTTTCAGATGACAGCACCCAAATTAGATCTAAAAACCTTTAACAGGACTGGCATACTATCATGGTCATCAATAGGGTTATTCATTCCTAGTTTTGAGCACAACAGACCTGCTAAGTTTCCATCAGACAAACTAGGAAAGTACTTGCAACTCAGAAATATGTGCAGTTTGTAGGACGCCATAGTCCTGCCCCTAAAACCAGCTAACCTTTATACGTCTATAGGTGAAACATTTTTTGAGGATTTAAAAAGAAAATAATTTTTTAAACCTTAAGATAAATAACATTGAGGGGATAAATTATTGAGTTAATCTACCATTTGAGGAAAATGACAAATTAGACTCTCTTTAAACTTTTGACCCATTTATTTGATCAGGAATATCTGCAGATTCATTTTGTTTTGATAACCCCAATGATACAATTCTTGTAAAAAATACAATTGTTATTGTAAGGTACAATTCTGATAAAGCAATTCCAATCAGTGATACAATTCTTGGTCTGGTGAGTAGCCTACCCCTAGACTGTTGAAATAATGAGTAGAGTGAATCTGAAATATAATATTTCTCTTGTAGAGGAAGAAAAATAACTTTCCCTCTATCCTTCTAAGTTCTTAGTAGAGACCCTGTAGTAACACATATTAACAAGAGAAAAACGGAAACTTGTTAACATGTATACTTTATATATACATAAGAGATACCAAAGGGAAAAAATGAGTAACTCCCTGAGGTGGTCTAAGCCACTGGCTTAAATAACCATCTTCAGCTAAAAACAAAAGAAAGAAAAATATAAGGTGGCCAGTTAATGGAGAGGTTACCAGGAAAAGCGTGTCAACAAAGATAAGATTTGTTATACAGGGCTTCTCTGATGGCTTAGCGGTATAGAATCCGACTGCCCGTGCAGGAGACAGGAGTTTGATCCCTGACCCAAGAAGTCTCACATGCCACAAGGCAACTGAGCGTCACAACCACTGCGCCTGTGCTCTAGAGCCTGGGAATCGCGTACAGAAGCCCACATGGCCTAAAACCTGTGCTCTGCAACAAGAGAAGCCACTGCAATGAGAAGCCTGCGCACTGCAAATAGAAAGGAGCCCCCACTTGCCTCAGCTAGAGAAAAGCCCGTGCATCAGCAAAGACCCAGCACCCGCCAAAAATAAACAAATAAGTAGAGTTACTTTGAAAATTCGGTATTTACATTTAAGTCAATGACTTCTCTCTGGATAACAGATTCTCCTGTGATGTAGTCATCCTACTCTTCCTGGTACAGAGAGGGAGAGAGCCTTCGGTGGGATCTCCTTTGTAAATCTAAACACACCTTCAGTTCAGTTCAGTGCAGTTGCTCAGTCGTGTCCGACTCTTTGCGACCCCATGAATCGCAGCACACCAGGCCTCCCTGTCCATCACCAACTCCTGGAGTTTACTCAGACTCATGTCCATCGAGTCCGTGATGCCATCCAGCCATCTCATCCTCGGTCGTCCCCTTCTCCTCCTGGCCCTAATCCCTCCCAGCATCAGGGTCTTTTCCAATGAGTCAACTCTTCACATGAGGTGGCAAAAGTACTGGAGCTTCAGTTTTAGCATCATTCCTTCCAAAGAAATCCCAGGGTTGATCTCCTTCAGAATGGACTGGTTGAATCTCCTTGCAGTCCAAGGGACTCTCAAGAGTCTTCTCCAACACCACAGTTCAAAAGCATCAATTCTTTGGCGCTCAGCCTTCTTCACAGTCCAACTCTCACATCCATACCTGACCACAGGAAAAACCATAGCCTTGACTAGACAGACCTTAGTCAGCAAAGTAATGTCTCTGCTTTTGAATATACTATCTAGGTTGGTCATAACTTTTCTTCCAAGGAGTAAGCGTCTTTTAATTTCATGGCTGCAGTCACCATCTGCAGTGATTTTGGAGCCCAAAAAAATAAAGTCTGACACTGTTGCCACTGTTTCCCATCTATTTCCCATCTATTTCCCATGAAGTGATGGGGCCAGATGCCATGATCTTTGTTTTCTGAATGTTGAGCTTTAAGCCAAGTTTTTCACTCTCCTCTTTCACTTTCAACAAGAGGCTTTTTAACTCCTCTTCACTTTCTGCCATAAGGGTGATATCCTCTGCATATCTGAGGTTACTGGTATTTCTCCCGGCAATCTTGATTCCAGCTTGTGCTTCTTCCAGTCCAGCGTTTCTCATTATATACTCTGCATATTACAAAAGTTTAATGTCTACTGTTCTCAGGCCTCCTCCTGCATCTGCTGTTCTTCAAAATAATAAGCTCGTAAGAATCCTTGTGCCAGAAAACATATTGGGGGAATATTTTGCTACCCTTCAGTATTTTCTTTCTTTTAAAAAATGTTTTAGATAAATTTGTGTAACATTAAGTTACAACTTTAAAAGTGTATAATTCAGTGATTTTTAGTATTTTTTTGATGTTGTAAAACTGTTACCATTCTCTATAATTCCAGAATATTTTCATCACCCCAAAGAGGAACATGGTCTTTCCCAATTTTCTGCTTCCCTATTCCATGACATCCAAAAATGTACTGTTTCTATGGATTTACCTCTTCTGGGTTTTTAATATAAACAGAATCCTACGCTAGGGAGTCTTATGCGCGTGACTTCTCCACGTAGTTTAATGTTTTCCAGGTTGATCTGTGTTGTAGCATATAACAGTACTTCATTATTTTATGGCTGACAGTTCTGTTGTTTGGATATACCACATTTTGTTCATTCATTAATGAATGGACATTTGTGTTGTTTCCATGTTTTGGCTATTATGAAAGGTACTTCTGCTATTTGTATACAAATTTTGGTAAGGATATATGTCCTCAGTTTTCTTGGGCATATACCTAGGAATGGAAATGCCAGGACTTGTGTGACTGTTGAGATTTTTGAGGAACTACAGACTTTTCCACAGCACCTGCATCATCTTACGTATTTACACCATCAGTGCATAGGGTTTCAGTTGTGACTTTCATATGCGTTTCCTTAATGACTAGAGATCTTGAGAATCTTTTCATGTGCCTAATGGTCATTTGTATATCTTTTTTTTTTTTTTTTTTTTTGAGAAATGTGGTGAGTTCTAAGGGATCTTTGTTATTCTGGATCCTAGATGCTTATGAGATATATGATTTGCAAATATTTTCTCACATTCTGTGAGTTGTCTTCATTTTCTTGATAGTATCTTTTAATGCACAGAGTTTTAAATTCTGATAAACTCCAATTTTATCTATTTTTGTTGCTGTTGCTTGTGCTTTTGGTGTCATGTTTAAGAAACCATTGCCTAATCCAAGGTCTTAAAGATTTATACCTAGACTTCTTTCTAAGAGTTGTATAATTTTATCTGTTACGTTAGGTCTTTGACCTATTTTAGGCTCATTTTCATATGTGGTATGAGATAGGGGTCCATATTGTTTGTGTTGCATGCACAAATCCAGTTAATCCGAGAACCATTTGTTGAAAATACTGTTTTTTCAACAATATTCTTCACAGTCTTCTCAAATATCAGTTGACCATAGATGTGTAGATTTCTTTACAGACTCTCTATTCTGCTGTATGGGTCGATGTGTCTGTCCTTATGCCAGTACCACAGTGTTTTGATCAAATGTAGCTGAGTTGTAAGTTTTGAAACCAGAAAGTGTGAGTCCCCCAAATTCGTTCTTGTTTTTCAAGATTGTTTTGTCTACTCTGAGTCATTGGATTTCCATATAAATTTCAGATTCAGATTGTCCATTTTTCCAAGAGAAGCAGTTAAAGTTGATAGGGATTGAAATTTTGATAGGAATCACACTGAATCTATTGGGAAGTGTTGTCATCTTAACAATATTAAGTCTTCTAGTCCTTAATAGATTAGATGATGTCTATTTTCCAAGTTGTCTTTAATTTCTTCAACAATGTTTTATAGCTGTCAGTGTATAAGTGTTTACTGTCTTCTTAAATTTATTTCTAAGCGTGTTATTTTTAATGCTGTTATAGATTAAATTTTTTGTAATTGCATTTTTTATTGTTCACTGCTAGTCTGAACACCACATTGATTTTTGTATATTTCTTTTTTATCTTGCAGCCTTGCTTAACTTGTTTATTAACTCTGATGGTTTTTTGCATGTGAATACTTAGATTTTCTCTATATAAGATGATGTCATCTGCAAATAGAGATACACTTATGCTTCCTTTCTTATTTGAATGCTATCTGTTTCTTTTTCTTACCTAATTGCACTGACTAGATCTCCTAGTACTTCTTTATCTTGTTCTTAGGGAGAAAACTTTCAGTCATTCAACATTAAATATGATATTCAGTTCAGTTCAGTTCATTCATTCAGTCGTGTCCGACTCTTTGTGACCCCATGAAACGAAGCACGCCAGGCCTCCCTGTCCATCACAAACTCCTGGAGTACACTCAAACCCATGTCCATTGAGTCGGTGATGGCATCTAACCATCTCATCCTCTGTTGTCCCCTTTTCCTCCTGCCCTCAATCTTTCGCAGCATCAGGGTCTTTTCCAATGAGTCAGCTCTTCACATCAGGTGGCCAAAGTATCGGAGTTTCAGCTTCAACATCAGCCCTTCCAGTGAACACCCAGGACTGATCTTGTTTAGGATGGACTGGATGGATCTCCTTGCAGTCCAAGGGACTCTCAAGAGTCTTCTCCAATACCACAGTTCAGAAGCATCAATTCTTTTGTGCTCAGCTTTAGTCCAACTCTCACATCCATATATGACCACTGGAAAAACCATAACCTTGACTAAGTCGACCTTTGTTGGCAAACTAATAACTCTGCTTTTTTATATGCTATCTAGGTTGGTCATAACTTTTCTTCCAAGGAGTAAGTATCTTTTAATTTCATGGCTGAAATCACCATGTGCAGTAATTTTGGAGCCCAGAAAAATAAAATCTGACACTGTTTCCACTGTTTCCCCATCTATTTGCCATGAAGTGATGGGACCAGATGCCATGATCTTCATTTTCTGAATGTTGAGCTTTAAGCCAACTTTTTCACTCTCCTCTTTCACTTTCAGCAAGAGGCTCTTTAGTTCTTCTTCGTTTTCTGCCATAAGGGCAGTGTCATCTGCATATCTGAGGTTATAGATATTTATCTTGGCAATTTTGATTCCAGCTTGTGTTTTCTCCAACCCAGCGTTTCCCATGATGTACTCTGCATATAAGTTAAATAAGCAGGGTGACAATATACAGCCTTGACGTACTCCTTTTCCTATTTGGAACCAGTCTGTTGTTCGATGTCCAGTTCTAACTGTTGCTTCCTGACCTGCATACAGATTTCTCAAGAGGTAGGTCAAGTGGTCTGGTATTTCCATCTCTTCCAAAATTTTCCACAGTTTATTGTGATCCACACAGTCAAAGACTTTGGCATAGTCAATAAAGCAGAAATAGATGTTTTTCTGGAACTCTGTTGCTTTTTGGATGATCCAACAGATGTTGGCAATTTGATCTCTGGTTCCTCTGCCTTTTCTAAAACCAGCTTGAACATCTGGAAGTTCATAGTTCACGTATTGCTGAAGCCTGGCTTGGAGAATTTTGAACGTTACTTTACTAGCGTGTGATCCTATATTAAGCCCATCTTTGCATGAAAGGTTCCCTTGGTATCTCTAATTTTCTTGAAGAGATCTCTAGTCTTTCCCATTCTATTGTTTTCCTGTATCTCTTTGCATTGATCCCTGAGGAAACTTTCTTATCTCTCCTTGCTATTCTTTGGAAGTCTTCATTCAGATGGGCATATGTTTCCTTTTTCCCTTTGCTTTTCACTTCCCTTTTTTTCACAGCTATTTGTAAGGCCTCCTGAGACAGCCATTTTGCTTTTTTGCATTCCTTTTTCTTAGGGATGGCCTTGATTCCTGTCTCCTGTAAAATGTCACGGACCTCCATCCACAGTTCATCATGCACTCTGTCTTATCAGATCTAGTCCCTTAAATCTATTTCTCACTTCCACTGTATAGTCATAAGGGATTTGATTTAGGTCATACCTGAATGGTCTAGTGGTTTTCCCCACTTTCTTCAATTTTAGTCTGAATTTGGCAATAAGGAGTTCATGATCTGAGCCACAGTTAGCTCCTGGTCTTGTTTTTGCTGACTGTATAGAGCTTCTCCATCTTTGGCTGCAAAGAATATAATCAGTCTGATTTCAGTGTCAACCATCTGGTGATGTCCATGTGTAGAGTTGGATGTCCTGTGTTGTTGGAAGAGGATGTTTGCTATGACCAGTGCGTTCTCTTGGCAAAACTCTTATTAGCCTTTGCCCTGCTTTATTCTGTACTCCAAGGCTAAATTTGCCTGTCACTCCAGGTGTTTCTTGACTTCCTACTTTTGCATTCCAGTCCCCTATAATGAAAAGGACATCTTTTTTGGTGTTAGTTCTAGAAGGTCTTGTAGGTCTTCATAAAACTGTTCAACTTCAGCTTCTTCGGCATTACTGCTCAGGGCTTAGACTTGGATTACTGTGATATGGTTTGCCTTGGAAACAAACAGAGATCATTCTGTCGTTTTTGAGACTGTATCCAAGTACTGCATTTCAGACTTTTTTGTTGACCATGATGGCTACTCCATTTCTTCTAAGGGATTCTTGACCACAGTAATAGGTATAATAGTCATCTGAGTTAAATTCACCCATTACAGTCCATCTTAGTTCGGTGATTCCTAGAAAGTCGATGTTCACTCTTGCCATCTCCTCTTTGACACTTCCAATTTGCCTGATTCATGGACCTAACATTCCAGGTTCCTATGAAATATTGCTCTTTATAGCATCAAACCTTGCTTCTATCAGCAGTACCATCCACAACTGAGTGTTGTTTTTGCTTTGGCTCCATCCCTTCATTCTTTCTGGGGTTATTTCTCCACTAATCTCCATTAGCACATTGGGCAGCTACCGACCTGCATTCATCTTTCAGTGTCCTATCTTTTTGCCTTTTCATACTGTTCACGAGTTCTCAAGGCAAGAATACTGAAGTGGTTTGCCATTCCCTTCTCCAGTGGACCACATTCTGTCAGACCTCTCCACCATGACCTGTCCGTCTTGGGTGGCCCCACACAGTATGGCTTAGTTTCATTGATTTAGATAAGGCCGTGGTCCGTGTGGTCAGATTGGCCTGTTGTCTGTGATTTGTGGTTTCCATCTATCTGCCCACTGATGTTCTCTCTCAGTGCCTACTGTCTTACTTGGGTTTCTCTTACCTTGGACGAGGGGTATCTCTTCACGGCTGCTCCAGCAAAGCACAGCTGCTGCTCCTTACCTTGGACGTGGGGTAGCTCCTCACTGCTGCCACCCCTGAGCTCATTGTGAGTTATTTGTAGATGCTCTTTATCAGGTGTAGGAATTCCCCTTCTATTTCTAGTTTATTTAGTGTTGTTGTGTCATAAATGGATTGTGGATTTTGTCAAATGCTTTTTCTGCATGTACTGAGATCAGTTTTTCTTTTATTTCTTATATTACTATATTACATTAATTGACCCAACCTTACATTTCTGGAATAAATCTCACTTGGTCATAGTGTGTAATTCTTTTAATATGCTGCTAGATGTGGTATGCTAGTATTTTGTTGAGAATTTTTATATTTATATTTGTCAAATTTTTGGCTGTAGTTTTCTTATGATGTCCTTTTCTGTATTTGGCATCACAGTAATACCAGCATCAAAGAATGATTAGAAAGTGTTCCTTTTCTGTATTTTTTTTGAGAGCTTGAGAAGGGTTTATATTAATTCTTCTTTATACCTTTGTAGAATGGACCAGTGAAGCCATCTGATTCTGAGCTTCTCTGTGATCAAAAGTTTTTGATTATTAACTCAGTCTTTTTACTTGCTATACGTCTATTTAGATTTTTTTATTTCTTCGTGAGTCAGGTTTGGTAGTTTGTGCCTTTCTTGGAGTTTGACTGTTACATCTAGATTATCTAATGTTTTAGCATATAATTTCTTATAATATATCCTTTTAATTCTTTTTATTTCTGTAAGATTGGTAGTAATATCTCCACTTCCTTTCCTGATTTTGGTCATTTAGGTTTCTCTCTTTTTCTTGTCTACTTGAAAGTTTATTCATTTTATTGATCTTTTCAAAGATCTTTTCTTTCCTCTTTTGTTTTCCCATTCTTTTTTTTCATTTTTCTCTGCTCTAATTGTTTTTATTTCCTTTCTCTGCTCACTTTAGAATTAGTTCTTCTTTTTTGTAGTTTCTTATGGTAGAAGTTTCTATTATTGAGTTGAGGTCTTTCTCCTGTATATGAGTTATATGTTCTTATTTCTTTTCATATCTCATAATTTTTTTATTGAAACATGGATACATTGAATATTATAATACGGCAGCACTGAAAATCATGTTCTACCCTTCCCCAAGGTTTGTTGTTGCTGCTTTTTTTATTATTGTTGTTTTGCTACTTTGGTAGAGGACGTTATTTGCTTGTTTGCTTTGTCCTTTAGCTACTTGGTCAGCTGAGAACTAGACAGATACTACTTAAACTCCTGGAACCAAAAATATCTCCCGGTATTTGCAGAGGGGCTCTGCGTGTGTGTTAGGCATGACTTGAGACTCAACCAGGCAGGTTGTAACTCTACCTTAGCAATTACTACTGCTTGCTTAAAGCCTCCAAGTCAGCCCAGAGGCATCTCAAGTCTTTCCGGAGTATGTGCACAGCCCTGGGCATGTGCATGGCTATCTAATTTCCCAGGAGGATGTCTGGATTTTTCAAACTCTTAATCCTCAAAGCATCTCATTCTCCAGCCTTTCCTCTGAGCTTTTTGTTTAGCTGCTATTTGCCGTGACTGATATCCATTACCTGATACAGCAACAACTGAAAAATTTGCCTTTAAGTATTTTTCACAAATGTCTTCAGATAACAGCTTTAGCACTAGATGGGTTCCCAGTTTGGCAAGATAACAATAAGCCTTTTGAGCCAGTGTTTCTAGACACCTAGACAAGAGACAAGACAAAGCAAATAATTAAAATATTTTCTGCTCCTTGTGATACTATTCCTGGAAATGTGTGTTGTTATTTTCAAGGCTACATCTGAACTGGAGGACAGTGTAAATTTCAAGAGATTGCAGTAGGGTTAATTTTATGCCTAAGGGAAGTATTAGGGGTTTTAGTATATGACTGAAAACTCTCAAACCTGAGCCTGAAATGGGATATGTGAACAGTATTATGTGTAGTCTTCTAAATGCTTCCTAAAACTTTGAATTAATTTTGGTCTTTGTACAAACGTACAACAGTCAGAAGTCAGAGAGAAGCAAATATAACACAAAAAAGAATAATATAAAAAACTGGGGATAAAACCACCATATGACCCAGCAATCCCACTACTAGGCATATATCCTGAGAAAATCAAAACTGAAAAAGATACATGTACTTTAATGTTCATTGCAACTCTACTTAAAATAGCTGGAACATGGAAGCAACCTAGATGTCCATGGACAGATGAATGGATAAAGAAGCTGTGGTACATGTATACAGTGGGATATTACTCAGCTGTATAATATAGTGCATTTGAGTCAGTTCTGATGAGGTGGATGAACCTAGAGCCTGTTATACGGAGTGAAGTCAGAAAGAGAAAGATAAACATTGTATGGTTGGTTGGTGGTGGTTTGGTCGCTCAGTCGTGTCTGACTCTATGCGACCCCATGGACTGTAGCCTGCCTGCCTCCTCTGGCCATGGGATTTCCCAGGCAAGGATACTGGAGTGGGGTGCCATTTCCTTCTCCAGGGGGTCTTCCAAATCCAGGTATTGAACCTGTGTCTCTTGCATTGGCAGGCGGATTCTTTACCACTGACCACCAGGGAACCATTTTATGGTTGGTTGGTGATGGTTTAGTCGCTCAGTCGTGTCTGACTCTATGTGACCCCATGGACTATAAATATTGTATCAGTTCAGTCACTCAGTCGTGTCCGACTCTTTGCAACCCCATGAATCGCAGCACGCCAGGTCTCCCTGTCCATCACCAACTCCCAGAGTTCACTCAGACTCATGTCTATCAAGTCAGTGATGCCATCCAGCCATCTCATCCTTGGTCGTCCCCTTCTCCTCCTGCCCCTAATCCCTCCCAGCATCAAAGTCTTTTCCAGTGAGTCAACTCTTTGCATGAGGTGGCCAGAGTAGTGGAGTTTCAGCTTCAGCATCATTCCTTCCAAAGAAATCCCAGGGCTGATCTCCTTCAGAATGGACTGGTTGGATCTCCTTGCAGTCCAAGGGACTCTCAAGAGTCTTCTCCAACACCACAGTTCAAAAGCATCAATTCTTCGGCACTCTGCCTTCTTCATAGTCCAACTCTCACATCCATACATGACCACTGGAAAAACCATAGCCTTGACTAGACGGACCTTAGTCGGCAAAGTAATGTCTTTGCTTTTGAATATGCTATCTAGGTTGATCATAACTTATCTTCCAAGGAGTAAGTGTCTTTTAATTTCATGGCTGCAATCACCATCTGCAGTGATTTTGGAGCCCCCAAAAATAAAATCTGACACTGTTTCCACTGTTTCCCCATCTCTTTCCCATGTATACTAATGCATATGTATGGAATCTAGAAAGATGGTGCCAATAAATTTACTTGCAGGTCAGCAATGGAGAAACAGACATAAAAAACAGACTTGTGGACACGGGGAGGAAGGAGAGGATGAGATGTATGGAGAGAGTAACATGGAAACTCATATTACCATATGTAAAATAGATAGCCAATGGGAATTTGCTGTATGACTCAGGGAACTCAAATAGGGGCTCTGTAACAACCTAGAGGGGTGGGATGGGGAGGGAGATGAGGGGAGATTCAAGAGGAAGGGGACATATGTACACCTAAGCTAATTCATGTTGATATTTGGCAGAAAGCAACAATATTCTATGAAGCAATTATCCTTCAATTAAAAAATAAATTAATTTTTTCAAGTGAGGGGAAATAGAAAACAAACTTTAAACATGTAAATGAAAGCATTCCTCAAATTTCTAATTCAGTGCCTATTGGAGAATATGATTAGACAAAAAAAAGTTTAGAAAAACTGACTTCTTTGCGTTGAAGGTGGCATAAGTAGGTAGAGAGCATAAGCTGAGCCCCAGTAGTTCCACAATGGTGAACATCATGTTAGAAACCTTTGTATCATGGCGTGGTGCTAGTGCCTATTTTTAAAATTGAAAACTGAAATCTGAGATTTCCTTAATCTTTACACATACTTAAGAGCATGCATTTAAAAGTTATATTCTGTCCTTTTAAAGCCATATTGTATTGGTTCTTTTTGTTTGTTGTTTGTGTGTGTGTGTGTGTGTGTGTGTGTGTATGTGTCTGTATGTCTTTTGTGTTTTTTTTGATAGCAAGGAGCTGTACCTCCAACCAGTTCAGTTCCTCCTGTTGCTGGGGCCCCATCTGTCGGACAACCTGGAGCAGGGTTTGGAATGGTGAGTGATGACCTGTTTTAAAAATTGTAATTAATACTTCTAAGGACTTTGCCGAATCCCAGATTAGCTATAGAATATAATTCTCCCCATAATGCTGAAGAGTAACTTTTAAAACTTAAGTCATCTGCTTTAGACATTAAGTAGTCTGTACAGGACATGATCAAGTCAGTTATAAGACGCTTAAAATAATTTTCCACTATCAAAATAATTTTTGTAGTGCACTGATAATGTCATTTTTGGAGTACTGTTTACCAAACCAGTGACCTGGCTCTTAGCTCAATCATCAAAATCAAGTTTTCATCAGTATACTGACTTTTCACTTACCAGTTTATCACTAGCAAATTTTAGGACCATTTCCCATAAAGAAACAAGTCTTTACCTCTTTAAGAACTATACATACAGAAGATAGATAAACAACAGCAAAGCCTGGTGGGGTAAGGATGCTGTCTGGCCAGCCAGGCTTCTCAGGCACCTCAGTGGTTCCCTGCCATCTGCCAGCCTCACAACACCCATCATTCTAAAGTACAAGTTGTAGGAACTTATCTGGTGGTCTGGAGTCTCCAAGGTGGGCTCAGTGGCAAAGAATCTGCCTGCCTATGCAAGAGAGACGGGTTCAATCCCTGGGTTGGGAAGATCCCCTGGAGAAAGAAATGGCAACCCATTCCAGTGTTCTTGCCTCAGAAATCCCATGGATAGAGGAGCCTGGCGGGCTACAGTCCATGGATCACAGAGTCAGACACAGTTGAGCATGTACCCTGGCGGTCCAGTGGTTAAGAATCCATGCTTCCACTGTAAGGGTGCACAGGTTCAGTCCCTGGTCGGGGAACTAAGATCCCCACATGCCACACAGCACTGCCAAAAACATAAATAAAAATAAATTTAAGTAAGCATCTTTGTAAAAAATTACAAGTGATACTTTTTCACAAACCTGGATTCCTCAGAAATTTTCTTTAACATATTAAAGACGTAAACGTCAGGGCATTGCCAGAGTGGACTCCACTCAGACTGTGAACCTCTCTGCTTTTTTCAGCCTCCGGCGGGGACAGGCATGCCCATGATGCCTCAGCAGCCTGTCATGTTTGCACAGCCCATGATGAGGCCACCCTTTGGAGTTGCAGCTGTACCTGGCACACAGGTCAGTTTTTAAATGCCCACAAAAGAATAATGTTAATTTATAAGTGTAAACTGTCATGTGCCCAACAATTTTAAAATGTTTTTAGCTGATGCTATCTTCATGTTTGTTGCTTGGGAACAAGTAAAGGGAACAAGGAAGACAGATGAATAGTGGTGACATGGTGACATTTAAAGGAAAATGGTAGAAAAAACGAACTATCCTAAGGTCCCTCCATGCCTTTCCTTAATTTGGAATGCTTCCTGGGAACTACCCAATGTTTAAAATATCTAGGCATTTATTCCAGGAAAAAAATGAGTAGCTCTAATCCATTGTCTTACTTGTGTTCCTGGAGTTAGCCAAAATTAAATTTAGGGACACCATACTCCTTGCTGCTAAGTTTGCCCAAGACTAGCAACACTAACTGCAGTGGATCTGCCAAATGGTAAAGCCTAGATCTTGGCATCTGGTCCCATCACTTCATGGCAAATGTATGGGGGGGTGGGGAATGGAAACAGTGTATTTCCTTGGGCTCCAAATTCACTGCAGATGGTGACTACAACCATTAAATTAAAAGACACTTGCTCCTTGGAAGAAAAGCTATGACCAACCTAGACATCATATTAAAAAGCAGAGACATCACTTTACTGACAAAGGTCTGTCTAGTCAAAGCTATGGTTTTTCCATTAGTCATGAATGGATGTGAGAACTGAACCATAAAGAAGGCTGAGTGCTGAAGATCTGATGTTTTCTATCTGTGGTGCTGGAGGACTCTTCAGAGTCCCTTGAACAGCAAAGAGATCAAACTAGTCCATCCTGAAGGAAATCAACCCTGAGTGTTCATTGGAAGGGCTGATGCTGAAGCTGAAGCTCCAGGAGTTTGGTCACCTGATGCAAAGAGCTAACTCATTGGAAAAGACCCTGTTGCTGGGAAAGATTGAGGGTAGGAGGAGAAGCAGGCAACAGAGCATGAGATGGTTGGATGGCATCACTGACTCAATGGACATGAGTTTGAGCAAACTGCAGGAGATGGTGAAAGACAGGGAAGTCTAGTGTGCTGCAGTCCATGGGGTCACAAAGAGTCAGACCCGACTGAGTGGCTGAACAGCAACAACAGCAAAGCCTGAGGGACCAATTCCCACAAGACTGCCCTCATCAGACCCTTCAGGTCCCAAAGGCCACCCTCACTTCAGACCAGCTGCCTACACCTTTAAGGGTTCCCAGGACCACCCTCAGACTAGGCAGTTTTCTAGAAGGATTCGTAGAACTCAAGGAAGCACTAACTTTACAATGACAGTTTTATTATAGTGAAAAGATACAAACAGATCCAGCCAAAAGAAGAGATGCACTGGGCGAAGCCTGGGGGATCCCACATGAAGCTTCTTTGTCCTCAGGGATGCATTACCCACCCGGCATCACTGTGTGAGGATACCCATGCAGTACTGCTAACCCAAGAAGCTTACCTGAGCTTCAATATGCAGAGTTTTATTAAGCTCTCGTTATATAGGAATGACTAACTGAATTATGTCTCATGTGGTTGAACTCCCTCTCCAGCCTCCCTCCCTCCCTCCCTGAAGGTCAAGTTCATATCCTGTGGGCCCAAAGACTGAACTGTTTAATCACATGGTTGATTTTCTGGCATGGCCAGCCCCCAACCCTGAGTTCCCTAGTTAGCATAAATTACCAGGTGTGGGACCAAAAACCCACTCTGAATAACAAAGACATTCCTGGTACTAGGTAAATTCCAAAGGTTTAGAAGTTACCGAACAGGGTCCAAGACAAAGGGCAAACCTTTCTTTAGATGAGGCCAAGTTTCTGACTATACAGTGTGCTAACTTTATTTGCAAAGATGCTAAAATATATGCACTTTGTTGAACGGTTTTGCTGCTAATAATGATATTCATACTGATAAATCACGCTTTGTTTATTCCTCTCATAAATGCCTGGCCCAAGTGAAGGTATATGTAGAACCAAAGAAGTTTTCACCATGAGAAATTGATTTAGGATGGAGGAAGAACATTATAATTACTAGCACCATGCTGAGCACTCAAAACACATGGCTTTAATATATTTTAAGGATATCAGTAAATAGTTTCACTTCTGTTGTCTATTTTTAAATTTATCACGTGTGTTTATATTGTCTCAGCCTCACAATACTTTAATCCCCTTTTCTTCCTTGAATCATCTCTAAATTCTTTCTCTACCTGTTCCCAAAATTGGCTTCAGTTTCTTTACTTTAACCCTTCAAAAGCCATAATGACCAGGAGAGTGATGGTGGGTGTCCAAAAAGATAAATTTGAAATGTAAGAGACTCCAGCCTTCGAGGCCATCACCAAAGCACTGGCTTCCTGAGGAATTTTCTCTTCTGCTCTGAGATAATGAATGCAAGTTGGGATTACAGTCAATCTAGATATATTTAAATTCCAAGAAAGAATCTCACTTATGAATATTTCCTTGATGGTTAAATATATCCATGACTATCTGCCACCTTTTTGAAAGACAGAAATTGAAAGGCTGTTACTGAGATTTTTAAGTCTTACTGTATTTGGTGTGCTGAACGCTGTAGAAATAATACAGTTTTATTATATAAGGTAGCTTTCCTGCTTGATACCAGTGTTGCATAGCATCAATTTGTTTACTTAATTCAAAGGATGAAAATGAAAAGTAGATGATACAATGAAAACAGTGTTTTAATCATTTAATTGAATTTATGGTCATTTGGGAAATAGTATGCCATAGTTATACAATCTTTAAGCTGTATTTCCTACATCAGAGAAGAATCATAGCTGATTAGATACTAGATAAGAAAGCAAACATGAGTTAGTGGCTTTGGAAGACATAGAAATTTTTCATTACTCGTGTGTGGACTCTTGCACTGTAGGTCGGTTGGTGTCACAAGTCATATCACCTAATTATTAATTATGGACCAGTCCTTGAGTTTCTTATCTTCCAAACAACTTTGACCCTTTATTTTTTTCCTGGCCTTTCCATGAGCTAGGATCCCAGTTTTAAGAATTGAAATTTGAATGATACTTACTACAGTTAATCAATAGTTTCTGGACAAAGGAACAAATCTAAAACTCCTTATTTCTGGAGCTTTGTTTACAGAACCAAAAAAGAAAACATACATCCCTGCCCTTCAGTCCTAGGTTCCTGAGTTTCCATCTTGTTACACACATAGAAGATTAATTAGCTCAAAGGATACATGTTAGTTATTGTTCTATGTAGACTCCATGACCTTTTTCAAGGCCTTGAACCCTAACATTCCTGCAAAAGCCTGTTCCCCAAATTTATGTTTGTCACACAATGAAATAATTTAGGTATTCGTTAAACAGAAACAAGGTAAATAAATTTTTAGTTGCTTTTGCTTCAGGTTTAGTATGATTCTTCTCTATAGTATCTAATAATTAATCTTCTCTACAAGCTAGATAGGCAAGATTGGAATTCGGTGACATTCACAACTAGACTATTTGCTCATCCAAAAGCAATCAGTGCCCCTAGATTTGACAGGTGTTCACTTAAAATACTTTATATGAAATTCCAGTCTATTTAGCTAATATTTTAAAGTAATTTCTTAAGTGACTCTGCAAGCTGTTTTCTTTCCATTTTTCCTTTGAACTCACTCTCACTCTGAGAAAAGTCGTTTATATTCCTTTATTAGTTTAGAGGTACTAATAACTCAAAGTCACAATGCTTTGAATAGAGAAGTTGTTTTTTTCACTATGTATTCATAATAGCTTGAATGTGACTAGTTTTTCATGTCTTCCCTAACTAATATCCATATTGTTCTACAAGAGTCCTCAAATTTTACTTTGGCTAAATTGGATGTCAAATAATTTCAAGAAAGCCAATATCCTTTGAAGTGTGTTTTTTAAATCCAAAATCCAAAACAACCCTGTGACTAAGTAGAACAAAGTAGATTTGTAAACTTTTAGCCATCTAATCTTCTGCATGTTTGTTTTCTGTGGTATGTGCTTGGCCTAATGCTTATCTATCTCTGTTTGCTTTCTGTTTCCACTGTCTTGGGCTGGCTTTTCCTCATTAGCTTTCTCCAAGCCCTACACCTGCCTCTCAGAGTCCCAAGAAACCTCCAGCAAAGGACCCATTAGCGGATCTTAACATCAAGGATTTCTTGTAAACAATTTAAGGTATCTAATATTGAGCTTTTCCTGTGGGCTTGTAATAGTGACCTATGCTATGCTTAGCTGTTTTATTAGGTATAATATTTGTACTTCTGTGTCTTTAATACATATATATAATAATAATTGTTTGAATGTGTATGCTTTTGAAATCCATATTGAAAGCTATCTTTGTCAGTGATTTTTTAATCTTACTTAATTTGCAAAACTAAGAGGGAGAGAAAACTCCAAATTGTCCTTACCCTGGAAAGCACACAGATTATACTAATAAAGCAAAAGTTTGCCCAAGCTACTTCATAAATTAGAAAATTACTACTGCATTCCATAATGACTAGAATTTATAGAAAGGTAACATTTATAATACTTCATTTAGAAACTAAGAATATATTTGGTGACAATTGTAATTTTATTTTGCCTATTCTTATTTGGCCTCATCAAGTAAAGCTTAGATTTATTACCCTTTGTATCTCTGCATTCAGACAAAATTTTCATTTCTAACATTCTAGTTTTAAATTTCTAATGTAATTTGTGAAATTATGTTTTGGCTAATAGTGGACTTATAGAAGGAAACTAATGAAGGCGATTTGCTGTTAACCCCAGAACCTGACACAGTGGATAGCTTCTCAACAAATATTAAGTTGGCCAAAAAGTTCATTCAAATTTTTCATGTTACAGAAAAACCAGAGCGAACTTTTTGGCCAACCCAATACTTGCTGAATGTGGGTGAACACTAGTAATGATGCTTTTCATTTACACAGTATTTTTCATTCTTCCCAGTAGTTAACTCTTTGATCACCTCTGTTGAGATCAAACCCTGCAGGATAAGCTAGCCAGATATTTTGGACTCCATTTCACAGCTAAAGAAACTGTCCCTTGGCATTAAGTGATTTGCCCAGGGTCACACTGGAAGAGAAGTATGAGTGTTGAAGTTTTTGAACCCCTGTCTTGTGTTCTTTTTATCATACATCTACTATATATATATATATTTTTTTTTTTTTTTTAACTTCCTCTGATGCCTACGATGAATTTTGTGGATTTCCGCCTTGTGAATTTTTTTCTTCATACAACATTAGTAATTTATCATTTTAAGGCCTTGACATCTCAGCCAAGTAATTCTCCTTGAGCCCAACTTTTCTGTTCCACTTTGGCCTTGGGCTGGATTGGGCTGAGGTAGGCATCATGTAGGTGCATAAATAAGACAACAAGCACTTATTTCTTAGCAGCTGAAGTTTCAGAAACGACCAAGAGTGCAGCAGGAAGCAGCACTTGTTATTCAGAAATGTTGCTGTCTGCCTGTGCTGGAATTCTGAGAAGTACCGGAAACAGAAGTGCTTGAGACACCCTCTGCTCTCAGATTCAGTCAAAAGAGGGACAGACGCAGACTGTGTTACAAAGGAGAGTTACCCCCATGCCTAAGCCTGAAGCCCCCAGGAAGGGGTTCCTGGCAGAGATGACACAGCATGGGAGATAGCAGCGAGGGGAGAGGGCGTGTAAATGAAGGCTTTGCATCACTGGGGATTTCTCCCCTTTCTCTGTTCTGTCACTTGTACAAGTACTTAGTGGCTCCTTGAAAACCTTAACTGAAAAGAACCCCAGGAAACTGAGTCCTTGCCCTCCCCCCTTTTTCTCACTGCCCTTTTTTAAGATTAACTGTTTTTAATTGATACTGAATGTCTTGCTAAGATTTTTTTCTAGGTATACTTAGAAATTGGAAATTGGATAAGTATCCAATTTCCAAATTTTCCAATAGAATTTGCTTACTTAAAATGAAGCTATACATTGAAAAAAAAAATTTTTTTTTTTTAATTTTCCTGAATGATATTTTAGCTTGTCTTAAAGAATTGTGAAAAGTGTTTAAATGTGACTTTGGTAATATGAAGACCTGCTGTGTAAAACAGCGAAGTGAAATTGCAAGGAAGGTGAAATGTTTGAGAACCACATAATACTGTTTTCTAATTCCAGTGCTTTTTTATCTTTACAGCTGCAATTTTTGTGACTGAATAGGAAAAAAAATAATGACTTTGGAGACTTCAAATAAAATTGACGCTCAGAGTTTCAAAGGGAGCCACCAGTACCAATCCCAATGCTTATTCATAACTTCTCTTCCAAAATGTGTAGCACAGCTGTGAAAGTGAACATTAGGAATGTGTACTACCTTAGCTGTTATCCCTACTCTCAAAGTTGTAGTGTATGTGGGTTCTTTGTGTGTTGCGTGATGTAAACAATGAATGGATGTTTCTGATGCCTTTAGTGCTCTCTGGACCTCGCCCATGGACGGATGTTGCAGCTGTTGTGTGGTGAGCCACTGGGAAAGACGTGTCTGTGTTTTTGAAGGTTTCAATGTATATATAACTTTTGGACACACCTGAACTCCCCCCTTAAATTCTCTTTTCTTCTGTATCTGCGTTACAAATATAGTGTGATAATATCAGATAGTAAGGAAAACACTCTTAAATATACAGAACTTTTTTCGGTGTGGAGTACACTTTTCCAATCACAGGAACTTCAGCTGTGGTAGGAAATGTTTATTTTTGTGGCACTGTATATGTTAAGAAATTTTATTTTAAAAAAAATATAAAGGTTAATGTCCATAACAAATATTTCCCCTCAAAGCTACCTTAATCAAGAATGAAAAATCATATGGGAAGAATTCCATATTTAATCACTGCTGTATTAAATTATCTATTTTAATTATGTTTGACAGGTTTTGCATCTAAATTGACCTACTTGTTCATTCTTGATTCAGTGCACTGAAAGTAAAGGGTCTGTTTCCATCTTGTCTGTGAAAATGCAATTAGAAGTGTGCTATTCAAGTGATTATGAAGGCACCCCAAGGTATAGCTGTAATTAAAGTTTACTGCACATCTTTTTATTTTCTTGTGAGGTTTATGTACATCTGTTAATTTAGTATTTCTTTGTGTGTTCTGTAGACTAGTGTTCTTCCATCCCGCAATTGAGCTCAAAGTAGGTTTTGTTGTACCATTGTGATTAGAATTTAAACTAAATCAGAGAATTGTATTCTTTACTGTACATACTGTATTCTTCAATTTTTAAGTTGTCGTCATATTGTCTGTGCTGATGGCTTGGCTTAAGATTTTGATGCATACATGAGGTCACTGTTGATCAGTGTTGCTAGTGGCTTGGCCGCTCTTTGTTAAAGCATATTGGGTTGGAAAGGTGTTTGCCTTTTTTTCAAATTACTCAATAGATGTATGGTACCATTTAAAAGTGGTTGTATCTGAATTTACTGTGGGGATAACATACACTGTAATGGGGAAAATTACCTAAAACCAATTTCAACATGGCTTTTCTTTGTATTTCGGTTCAAAAATCCAGTGCATGTACGCCCTCTGAGATGCAATAAACACCTCAAACAAAGAAAATGCAAACATCATCTTTTTCTCTTTGATTATTTTTAATGGGAAAAAGTCTGTTTCAGATGACACACATATCATATACAAAATATTGCAAATGTTAAACCATTTAGGATGAGAAATGCAGTCTGTGCCAACATAGTTTTGATTCTTTGTCAATAAAAAAGTAAGGGGAAAAAAACCATTTTAATCAGCCGTCATTAAACTTGGGACTCTGTGGTGCTGCCAAATAAATTAAAACCCCATATTTCAAAAAAGGATGAACTTTCTTTAAAAATATGCAATTAAATTCTTATATTTGCATGAAGTTTCTGTGGAAGTTGAAGAGTTAATGATTTTGGGTCATAGTTTCGAGACTCATGGCCTTCCCTTGTGGATCAGCTGGTTAAGAATCCACCTGCAATGTGGGAGACCTGGGTTTGATCCCTGGGTTGGAGAAGGGAAAGGCTACCCACTCTAGTATTCTGGCCTGGAGAATTCCATGAACTGTATAGTCATGGAGTTACAAAGAGTTGGACACAACTGAGCAACTTTCACTTCACTTCCATACTCACACACTGGCATGCACAGATACTCAGACACAAAATCTATATTAGCCAGTTTTAGTAAAATTGCATGAGTTGATGCCTATAACTAGATTGTTACAATGTCTCAAAAAGTAGTCCAATCTCAAATAGAAGTGTTCCTCGAATAGAAAGTGAAAGTCTCTCAGTCAAAGTCCGACTCTTTGTGACCCCATGGACTATACAGTCCATGGAATTCTCCAGGCCAGAATACTAGAGTGGGTAGCCTTTCCCTTCTCCAGGGGATCTCCCCAACCCAAGGATCAATCCCAGGTCTTCCTCATTGCAGGTGGATTCTTTACCAGCTGAGCCACAAAGGAAGCCCAAGAATACTGGAGTGGGTAGCCTATCCCTTATCCAGCAGATCTTTCTGACCCAGGAATCAAACCAGGGTCTCCTGCATTGCAGGTGGATTATTTACCAACTGAACTATCAGAGAAGCCATTTTTCCTCAAATAGAAGCATATTTCTATTTCTAAATTGTCTTTCCCTGAGTTACCTAGGATTTCTGCCTTGAGAACTAGCTTTCAGAAACTAGTATCTGATTATATAATACAATTTTTATAGATTATAGTATGATCATATGTTACTTTGTGGGCATATTGTAATAAAATGTATTTCAGATTATAAATAATTTTAAGCTTTTAGTATTGCATTTTTAATATGCTTTGTCCATTGGCCCATGTGGTATAAATTCTTAATAGGCAAAGATATAAGAGCATTATTTTTAAACTGGACACTGAAACCTTGCTGTGCTAAGATTCTTCATGTCCTTGTCGGGAGAATTATCTCATAGAAGAGATGCTGGATAACTGCCTCTGCTCAAACAGCTCATCTTTCTGGAGAACCTTCAACACAAGTCTGTTTTACCCATGGTGTTCTTCTACGTGGTTAGGGTGTCTATCCTACCTCACCTGGGCTCTGCATGCATGCACACGTGAGCATAAGTACACTTTTGGGTTGTGACCACACTACTGCTTACACAAGGCGTCAGTTTGCCAGCCAACACATGGCCCTCTGCCTAAATCCCCTCTCCAACCCCACGGTGTGACTCACTCCTCTGTCCATCATGGCTCCCTACCTTCCTCTTCTCAGGGCCCAACTTTCATTAGCCTTGACAGCACTTGACATACTGTGTCATCATTGTCTGGGAAGGTGGCTTCTGCCCTGGCCATTTGGGAGCATGAAAGGCAGGAAACGTCTTCTCTTGTTCAAACCTTCAGCAACTAGCACTTCAGTAGGCCTGTGTCTGAAGGATAAACATAATAATGTTAGTTCTTAGAGGCCTTACCACTTACCTGGATACTGCTCAGCTGTTACCATGTTTCTGATGACTGAAGAATAATTCTTGTAGTGCATTTATTGTCAGATGTTACTAGAATTTGAATAGCTCTCTCTCAGCTCATTGCAATGGAAAAATTAACACCAACTGAAAACCCATCTTGAGTTGAAGGTTTGAATTAGTTCATATATAATGAAATAATTACTAGTGGTTCTCTTAGTACAAAAGTGTCTCCTCTGTTCTCTTTCATGTTATTTATTGTGCTTTAAAAAAAAAAAGGAAACTTTGAGGGAGGAGTCATGGGGTTCAGAAGAGGAAGAAAGGAGTGGACATGAAAAAATACATGAAAAGTTTGAGTCACAGAAAGATAAAATGTGCAAAGTCTTCTTTCTTCCTCTTAAATAGACACACCTTTAACAATAGATCCTCAAATTTTGAAGGTGGCAAAACAGCATGGTCTTGGAGCGATGATGACAGTATTTTCATGTGTGGAAGTGGTTGATTAAATGTGTGTTGTCTTAGTTTAAAAGTCATGTTGGTCTATACTTCTAAGGCAGCAGGCTTTGTGGTAGTTTGTTACTCATCCCCTTGGACTGTAAGAAAACCTCTGTTTCTCATAGCCTTGCTGAGAGCACCTTTCACTGCTGTATACACTCTTCAGGTCTCCTGTATGAGTGAAATGTGTAAGGTAAGGAGCAAGATTTTGTGATTTAGCGATAATGGTCACTGATCTCTCAGAGCTACAACACTAAATCGTCCAAGTTCATTTCCATTTACAACATGTCTCTTCAAGTGATTCTGAAATAGGAAGCCATGCTATCATTGATTCTCTAATAACGTATTCTATATCTGATCACAGAACAGACGTGTTCAAACTCTGTATTTTCAGAACTAAAATTTGAAAAAAAAAGAATTTTTTTTTTTTTGGCCACACTGCCTTGCGGGATTTTAGTTCCCCGACCAGGGATCAAACCCAGGCCCCTTGCCATGGACACATGGAGTCTAACCACCAAACTGCCAGGGAATTCCCTGAAATGTATTTGTTTGTATCACTTATGTCTGCCAATACTTACTATATTATAAATTAAAACTGAGAATATTTTCAAATTTTTAGTTCATTTTTTAAAATATTAAAACTATTCCATAGTAACATCAGTGAAATATTTTTATGAAAAATCCCAGTTTAAAAAATTAAAGTGACATTGTTTTGCTATCTTTAACCTGTTTAATGGTAGACTTAACAGAAGACAGCTACCTTTTTACACGTGCTTCTGCATTCAATCTGTTGCAGTATGTCATGTAGTCATGGAATATTTTACTGTGAGCACACTTGTGGAAAAAATGAGCATCTTAGTATTATTATGAAAACAGTTTTTACCATACAATATGGCTTTAAAGATTATTTTGACCTCACAGACCCTCTAAAAGTGTCCGTAGGTTCCTCAGGAGTCCCCAGACCATGCTTGGAAAACCACTTCTTCAGATCTCAAAGAATAGTTTCTGGGACTTCCCTGGTGGTTGGGCCAGTCATTAAGACTCCACACTTCCACTGCAGAGGGCGTGGGTTCCATCCCTGGTTGGGGAACTAAGATTCCACATGATGAATAGCATAGCCACACACACAAAAGTATTGTCCTCATGTTCATTGAAGGAGAAAAAGTTTACTAGTTGACAAATTGTATCATTTTCTACCTGTGTGAACAGAATAACCCCACTCCACCACTGTCTTCTGTTCAATGTCTTTCCAAATGCCCTCCTCCACTGCCCCTACTTTACTTCTTAAGGGATGCTGAGGCATGTACAGGAATGAGAATTCTGCATCAAACTCCACCAAATCCCTACTCGGGTACCCGCTTTTACCTTAGCCAAGTTACATAAGTTCTCTAGATTTTGTTTTCTTGTCTGTGGAAGGGAGAAAATATAATCTATGTACTTACTCTCCCATGAAAATGCTTGACACAAAGGCAGTGCTCTATAAATATGACTGTTGTTATTTTTAAGCATTATTACTGTTATTTTTGCTATAGATTTTGTCATTTGTCTACAACTTTTAAGAACACAAAAGGATGGCTATGATAGTATAAAAAATAGTCCTAGGAATATTCTTTAATAAAGTAAAATCACCAGAAGTTCTAAATGTGTTTTAAAATTTGGTCAACATTAAGTGCCTGTTACACATATAAACACAACTCAAAATTCAACTCAGAGCTGGAGGATGAGGTACCTGAACATGGTACAACCCAGCATCCACCACAGAATTACTCTTGATTCCCTAGAGCTGCCTCCTGAGCACACTTTCCAGTATCTAACGACACTGTTTAAGGGCATCCATGAGAGATGCTGATATGATAGATGCTTTGGGCCAGTAATAGAATTGTTTCCATTGGCCAAAGTGTTTCTACTTGGAGATCAGATATATTCAACAAATATACGTGGTTTGATGTTTGTTTTTTTTAAACTAGAAAAATATTTAGTGATTATTTGACTGAGATGGAAGTTAAAAATATCCAGAATGGACATAGTATGTGAAGGTTACGATGCTGAGGACTGGAGTAGGGAGATAATTTTGAACAGAAGCCTATAGCAGCAAAAGACTATAGCCTGGGATAAAACCCACGTCTGTAGACAGTGGCTGCCCTGGTGGCTCAGCAGGTGAAGCATCTGCCCACAGTGTGGGAGACCCGGGTTCAATTCCTGGGTTGGGAAGATCCCCTGGAGAAGGAAATGGCAACCCACTCAGTACCCTTGTTGGGAAATCCCATGGACAGAGAAGTCTGGTAGGCTACAGTCCATGAGGTCGCAAAGAGTCAGACAGGATTGAGCGACTTCACTTTTATTTTCACTGTAGACAACAGCCCACCGGTGGGTAGGACCTCGAAGGGTCCTCTTCCCACAAGGAGCTGGGGAGAAACAGTCCTCTCTAAGTAATTGTGTTCTCTGCTGTTAAGCCACTCTTCAATGCTAAATTCATCTCCAGATACCCAAACTGCCCGTGGATCATCTCTCTCCTTCAGAGTGGGGAACATCTTTGGGGTAAGTCAACTAATTCTGTAATTAGTAATTGTCTTTGTAAAACCTAAACGGGAAGTTAAGAACATATAACCTGATGTGACTTACAAATCTTTGTCAAGGAAATTTGGAGTTATTTTTAAAATCTGCTGTTTTGGATCACAGGACTTTGGGTACTCTTGAAAACAGGACATGGAGTTGTGACCATGTTTGTAATATTTTAAACGTAAATTTGGGGCCAGATTTTTTTAAAAACCTAACTCTTTTCATAGGGAAATATATATGACTTCAAGCTGCATTAAAAGGAACATTTCGTTTAGAACAGAAACAAAGATGTGATTCCTATTTGACTAGGTTCAGAACCATATATAGTTAGATAAGTGACGGGTTGGTGATGTGTTAACTAATGAGTTAGTTTGCTATAAACCACATCATATTTATAATTTAGCTTTTTTGTTACTTTATATCTGAGTGTTACCAAACTTATTAACAAATATTCTTAAAACTGTTTAACATGCCTAAGAGTGAACTCTGTTTCTCTCAAGTCTGATTTTCCTGTCTGGGTTGGTGGTCTCTGTCTCCCTAGACTCCCGAGCCAGAAACCTGGGCTGAAATGGCACCCTCAGTTCTTCTCGCCCACCTTCAGCGGGCCACTAAGTACACTGAACATTCTGCTCTTAGAATGTCTTGTAAGTTGCCCCCTCCTGCCATTCCTGGTACCACTTCCTTGGAATAGCAGCCTTCTACTGGTTCTTTGTCTCTAGTCTAATCCCCACCCAAACCCACCCCAGTCCAGCCAACACAGTCGGCCAGGTTTTCCCTCTCAGAATTCCCCTGTGATCACATGACTTTTCCTTGACTTCAAAACCTTCATCTAAAGTTGAAGTCCAAGCTCTCTACTGGGCCATTCAAGTCTTCAAGTCTACTCAAGGCTAGAAAGCTAGTTTGGAGCCTCATTTCTTGCCACTAGGAGGCGCTAACCTCCCCTAGCAGCAATCCTCAGACACCTCCCTAAACACACGGGAAACAACACACGTTCATACGTTTCCACAGGCTGTTTCATCTCCCTTAGATGCCCTCCACGCCCTCAAGCCCCTCACTGATAGGCTGGTAAACTTCAACGCGTCCCCAATTGGAGTATCACCTCCTCTGCTGCTGCTGCTCCTGCCAAGTCGCTTCAGTCGTGTCTGACTCGGTGCGACCCCATAGACGGCAGCCCACCAGGCTCCGCTGTCCCTGGGATTCTCCAGGCAAGAACACTGGAGTGGGTTGCCATTTCCTTCTTCAATGCATCAAAGTGAAAAGTGAAAGTGAAGTCACTGAATCGTGTCCAACTCTTAGCGACCCCATGGACTGCAGCCTACCAGGCTTCTCCGTCCATGGGATTTTCCAGGCAAGAGTACTGGAGTGGGGTGACATTGCCTTCTCCGATCACCTCCTCTAGGTGATGATAAACCTTTTTTTCATCACAGCTGTCCATCCTGACAGAGTTGATCCTTCTCAGATGTGTCCCTTCAACAACTTGTAATTGCTTCACCTTTTTCACACTATTTTTAAAATGTCTTTCTTACTCTATTGTGAATTCTTTGAAGAACAGTAGAATCTAGGACTTAATTCTGCATCCCATGTGCCTAAGATTGGACTCAATAAAAGTTTGTTGAGCTGTATTGATTTGATCTAATCGATAGTGTAAAATGGATTGTGAATTAACGTAGTATCTAATTTCCAGGAAATAAGTAAAAAGTGGACTTTGTCACTGACTGTAAACTGATTCCTGTGTTCAGGAGTTTTATAACTTTGATTCTTTTCTTACCATCATAAGGGCTTCCCTGGTGGCTCAGACGTTAAAGAATCTGCCTGCAAGCTAGGAGACCTGGGTTTGATCCCTGGGTCAGGAAGATCCCCAGGAAAACAGAATGGCAACCCTCTCCAGTATTCTTGCCTGGAGAATTCCATGAACAGAGGAACCTGGTGGACTATAAGTCCATGGGGTTGCAAAGAGTTGAACACAACTATGTGACTAACACTTTACCATCATAAAACAAAACGACAATGTTATTGCTGAA
Source organism: Aepyceros melampus (assembly GCA_006408695.1). Lineage (NCBI taxonomy): Eukaryota > Metazoa > Chordata > Mammalia > Artiodactyla > Bovidae > Aepyceros > Aepyceros melampus. The sequence continues at coordinate 28,323 of SJXQ01009605.1, read as the reverse complement.
ATGTGTTTCCACTTACAGAAATACCAAAAAGAATGCCATCTATGTATTTTGATAGTTTTATCATCACTTATCTTACCAAAGTACTTAAGGCAGTTTACAGGGAAAAAATATAAAGGTAGATAAATCTGAGAAAACACTTAATCGGGGAGAAAAAGACAAACATCATTGTGCACAGAGGGAAAACTGGAAGGACAATTAATTTAGGAAAGATGGGTTGTGACGGTGGTTCCCAAATCAAACTGAATTATGTTCATCATAAGTACTTGGAGAGCCTTATCAAATATAGATTTCTGGAGATAGATCTCAGTGGGACCCCGAGAACAAGCTTTCTAAAATAATTCTCTGGGTATTTCCAATGAGCAACCAAATTTGTCATTGTTGTTATTCAGTCGCTCAGTTGTGTCTGACTCTTTGCGACCCCATGGACTGCAACCAGATGTGGAAACCACTAAAATATCACAAATCTGGTAGACTCACAGGGTGTAGCTCTATTTGAAAGTTATAGGTGATTCCAACAAAAGAGGGCATTTCTAGGTATTACAAAATAGGAAATCCACAGAAAGGTTTTTTTTTGTTTGTTTGTTTGTTTTTGCCTTTAGCCTTAAAATTGAGACATGTAGCTCCTGGTTATAAAAAGATGGTCCCTAAGACATTATGATACATTAGCTTGCACCAAAACCCAAGCTTTCATTTGGTGGCTGTGTGCAGGAAAGATGCTTGACCGATGAGGCCCAGGAGATCTTCCACGAGCCACATCAGCCACGTACCATCTACATGAAGTGAGGCAGCTGCCCATTGGGTGGGTACAATGGTGTTGCTTATTTTCCCAGGCCACAAAGAGAGCCTTTTAAAGTACATGTTCCAAGTACAGTGGCAGAATACTAAATTTGGTTCTGTCTCAAAAATAATACGCTTTTATTTTTAGGCAGTTGCTTGATAAAGTGGTACTTTTGTTTGGCAGTCGAATTTTGGCCCCAAGCCCATTCTGATTTTTTAAAAGAAAAAAAAAAACAACTAAATGGCACTTTGTAGATATTGTAAAGAAAAACTACTGAAAAGTTTAAAAGGTGCATCTTCTAAGATTATTTGCTGCAAAGTTTTCTAACAACTGATCCATTTAAAGGCATTTTGAGGGGAAAAAATGAATGTGTTCTCTTAGATCTCTCTACTGTTTACTAGTATGTTTTTTTCTCCTATACCCTGAGGTTTATATTGTTTTGTGATCTGGTGTCAGGGTCAGTAGCTGTAGTTTCAATCCTAAGTAAAGGAAAAGTTGCAGTTTTTACTCCTGTCAGGTAAAACGAGGACAGAGCATGCTTGGAACAGAAAGGGACTTCTTATCTTCCAGAAACCTCTGTAGTCTAAGGATTACTCTTGGGAAGCCCCTTAAGGGCTTTATCTAGCTGAGACGAAAGTAGTTCCTTAATAGGCAGTTCTTAGCAAAACATTGTGTTGTTGGCGAAACCCCAGGAAGCTGGAAGCTTAGGAGTGCCTTGATGGGGAGGGGAAGTTGACTAGTTTCAGAAACCAGAGTTTCTGGTTGCATTACCCCAATGCTCCCAAGACATGCCAGCATACACACTCATTCACACTCACACCAGTTCTTTAAGGGTTGACTGATGGATGATCTCTGCCCTTAGGAAATTCCAGTCTTTCTTCCTTTCCATCATAGTGGATAATTTCTATAATTAGTATTATAATTGTAATTAATTAGTAGTTATATAATTCTAATTATATATTGTAGTTAGTATACAGTTATCAGCATATTATATCTGGTGGCCATTTACTTTATACAGGGCAGTCTACTAGGGTTAGACAATTAAAAGTACTGTATTTCACATCCTGAATTTTTTCCAGTACACAAGAGTCACTGTTTGTATGCCACAGTGCTGTGTATGCATAAGTTGAATTCAGCTGTATGGTTACTCCTAAACTTTCAGTACCGCTTTAACAGTCAAAGTTCACAAGTATTTAAATGGTTAAGGATTTGGAGGGTACAATAAAATATTTAGGAAAGATTTTTTTTTTCTTTCTTGATTTTTGATCTTAGGATTTCACTTGGTACAAAAGCAAGTCAATTCTGTAGACCACAGGTGTTTCTCTTCTTTTAAACAAACCTTTAAAAATATATGTTAAATTCTTTTATGAAAAACATTCTATGATGCCTTCTAAAACTCATACTGAACATAAGTAAATTTTATATCAGTTGTTCAGTCAACACTGGAATATAACATATATTGGTATACTTTCATAAGCTAATATCATTTGCTTAGCTACTAGCACCAAAATCAATTGCTTCAAACTCCTATAACTGTGTAGCTTTTAATACCTGTTTTTGTTGTTGTCTTAGTGGTTTGCATATGCAGTAGTTTAGACGCAGTTTGTCTGCATCCTTCTTTGTCAGGCTGTCATTTTGGGGCATTGTTCTAGACTTGTCTTGGCAGCTGTCTTCAATTATGTTTTGAGAAATGAGATGACCAAACTTGTTAGTATCATTTCCAGAGTAAAAGTAACTTCATGTCATCCATTTTGGTCAGCAGAGAATAACATTTAGAACTTAATATTTTTGTTATATTTTGGATACTTGAAATTACCAGCAAAGGAAATTCTGGATAAGTGAGATGTTCACTGTCTGGTATGTCACAAATCACTGATGAAATTGAATGGTAGGTATGCTGAGCAAAAGGTGAGAGGAACTTGCCAAACTCATCTGTATTCAGTTGTATGAACAGTTTTCAGAGTTTTGCTCTTACCTATGCCATATGCATTAGAGATGTATCACACACATTTCAGTGTATAAATGCATATGCAGCGATTTCAATAACATAAATGCAAGTTTTATTGCTAGTAGAACATTTACATATAGAGTAAAATATCATATTGTCTCAGTTTGGTAAAACTGCACTGGGAGGGAATAATGGATCCCATGGCCACAGTCACTGCAACGTGGATTAAAGTAGGTATTCTATGTAGACTACTTGTCCCCGGGCTTGAGAAAAAGAGATGCATTTTAACACATTATTGGAAATTTTAAAATGTTGCTTAAAGGAAAGACTTGGAGGGAAGTTTTGAAGCAGAGATTATCTGATGAAATGTTTACATGGCAAAGCAGGGGATGAGGTGTGACTACAGGAGCCTGGCACTCTTTGGTTTGATGATACATTTATCAGAAACACCATTGCCACTAAAGGAATGTGGCATTTGTCTGACTCCCATGGCATACTATGATATTCTGATATTAAAATTCTCAATGCAAATAAACATCTCCATTATTTGAACATACACAATATGCAGTTATGATAATATCTTTAGTATTTGGAGCCTTATCGTAACAGTACAGAGTAGGTGCCCTGAAAGAGTAAGCTTCAAGGTATACTGGGTGATATTTTTAAGCATATATTTAGCATATCCTCTGTGCCAGGTGTAAACACTGGAGATAATGATCATGAAAGTGAGGAGAAGGGGTTGGCTAGCCTAGGCTGCCATTCTACCCCGTTGCCTAGTTCCTCTGTTGATTGCTTTGTTTATGAGTTCCCTTGGCCTGATACGAGTTTCACCTTGTGGGTCTGGAATAGATACTTGTTATAGGCTGAATGTTTGTGTCTCCCCAGAATCCATAGGTTGAGGCCCTGCCCCAAATATAATAGTATTTGGCAACAGGGCTTTGTTGCCGTTCAGTCGCTCAGTTGTGTCCCACTGTTTGTGATCCCGTGAACTGCAGCATGCCAGGCTTCCCATCTTCACCATCTCCTGGAGTTTGCTCAAATTCGTGTCCATTGAGTCGGTGATGCCATCAACCATCTCATCCTCTGTCGTCCCCTTCTCCTCCCACCTTCAGTCTTTCCCAGCATCAGGGTCTTTTCCAATGAGTTGGCTCTTCTCATCAGGTGGCCAAAGTATTGGAGCTTCAGCATCAGTCCTTCCAATGAATATTCAGGGTTGATATCTTTTAGGGTTGACTGGTTTGATCTTCCTGTCTGAGGGACTCTGAAGAGTCTTCTCCAGCACCACAGTTCAAAGGCATCAATTCTTCAGCACTCAGCCTTTCTTATTGTCCAGCTCTCACATCCATTAGATGAGGTCGTGAAAGTTGGGCCCTCATGCTGGGAATCGTGCCCCTGTAAGAAGAGGCACCAAAGAGCTTGCTCTCTTCCTCTCTCTGAGAGTACACAAAGAAGAGGTCATGTAATCACAAGCCAGCTTAAGAGGCCTCAGAATGAAACCTACCTTGCCAGACTTCCCAACCTCCAGAACTGAGAAATAAGTCTTTTGTTTTTGCCACCGAGTCTATGCTATTTTGTTATGGTGGCCCTAGTTGATTAAGACAATTAACCTTGCCTGTGGGTAAAGCAGACCAGCCCAAACTGGGATCACAAGTTACTTCGGCCATCCTGCTCTAGACAAGTTCACTAACTGGATCAAACTGTGCTTCCTAGGTGGCGCTAGTGGTAAAGAACCCACCTGCTAATGCAGTTTAGACATGAGAGATGCAGCTTCCATCCCCAGGTTGGGAAGATTCCCTGGAGGAGGGTATGGCAACCCACTCCAGTATTCTTGCCTGGAGAATGCCATGGACAGAGGAGCCTGGAAGGCTGCAGTCTATAGGGTCACACAGAGTTAGACAGAAGTGAAGCAACTTAGCATGCCCTGCTGCTGCTGCTGCTAAGTCACTTCAGTCATCTCTGACTCTTCACAACCCCATGGACTGCAGACCACCAGGATCCTCCGTCCAGGCGATTTTCCAGGCAAGAGCACTGGAGTGGGATGCCATTGTCTTCTCCACATGCATGCCTGCCTAGACTTTATTTAGAAAAGAAACTATCAAAGTGTGATTTTCCCCCTTAGTTGAATGATGAATCAGTAAAGAATTGTGTGCATCTGCCTAAACACTGACTTCAAATGATGAGAAAATGATTTCACCACCAACTAGACCAAATATCCTAAATACCTCTGAACTTTATGATTTGACCATTGAAGAAAGAAAAATCACTTTACTAAAAAGATTCTCCTGTTGATCACTTGGAGCTTTAAAAAACTGGACAAGTAACATCTCCAATGTTTATAAAACTCAGTTTCAATAAAAATATTTTTAAGCCTTGGCAGGTACTTTTAAAAATCAGTAGCCAAAATAAACATTACAAGAAAACCACATTAATGAATAATGAAGATATTTTCAGGCTCTTTATACCTCTAGAGCCACTTCCTTATTATGCCCAGTGCTTGGTTCAGTTCAGTTCAGTCGCTCAGTCATGTCCAGCTATTTGTGACCCCACGGACTGCAGCATACCAGGCTTCCCTGTCCATCACCAACTCCTGGAGCTTGCTCAGACTCATGTCCATCACATCAGTGAGGCCATCCAACTATCTCATCCTCTGTCATCCCCTTCTTTAGTCTTTTCCAGTGAGTCAGTTCTTCACATCAGGTAGTCAAAGTATTGGAGTTTCAGCTTTAGCATCAGTCCTTCCAATGATATTCAGGACTTATTTCTTTAGGATTGACTGGTTGGATCTCCTTGCAGTCCAAGGGACTCTCAAGAGTCTTCTCCAACACCACAGTTCAAAAGCATCAATTCTTCAGTGCTCAGCTTTCTTTATAGTCCAATTCTGACATCCATATGTGACTACTGGATAGAACCACAGCTTTGACTAGAAGGACTTTTATTAGCAAGGTAATGTCTTTGCTTTTTAATATGCTGTCTAGGTTGGTCATATCTTTTCCTCCAAGGAGTAAGCGTCTTTTAATTTCATAGCTGCAGTCACCATATGCAGTTATTTTGGAGGCCAAAAAAATAGTCTCTCACTGTTTCCATTGTTTCCCCATCTACTGGCCATGAAGTGAAGGATCAGATGCCATGATCTTTGTTTTTTGTTTTTTGTTTTTTGTTTTTTTTTTTTAATTAATTTTTATTTTTTAGTTTGTTTTGCTTTACTTACCTGGCAGGGGAGATACCATGATCTTTGTTTTTTGAATGTGAGTTTTAAGCCAACTTTTTCATTCTCCTCTTTCACTTTTATCAAGAGGCTCTTTAGTTCTTCTTTGCTTTCTGCCATAATAGTGGTGTCATTTGCATATCTGAGGTTATTGATATTTCTCCCAGCAATCTTGATTCCAGCTTGTGCTTCAACCAGCCCAGCATTTCGCAAGATGTACTCTGCATCTAAGTTAAATAAGCAGGGTGACAATATACAGCCTTAATGTACTCCTTTCCCAGTTTGGAAGCAGTTGTCTGGTTCTAACTGTTGCTGCTTGACCTGCATGTAGATTTCTCAGGAGGCAGATCAGTTCGTCTGGTATTCCCATCTTTTGAAGAATTTTCCACAATTTGTTGTGATTCACACAAAGGCTTTGGCATAGTCAATAAAGCAGAAGTAGATGTTTTTCTGGAACTCTCTTGATTTTTCTATGACCCAGTGGATGTCCAACTTGAACATCTGGAAGTGCATGGTTCACATGGTTCACATGTTGAAGCCTGGCTTGGAGAATTTTGAGAATTGCTTTGCTAGCATGTGAGATGAGTACATTTGTGTGGTAGTTTGAATATTCTTTAGCATTGCCTTTCTTTGGGATTGGAATGAAAACTGACCTTTTCCAGTCCTATGGCCATTGCTGAGTTTTCCAAATTTGTTGGCATATTGAGTGCAACACTTTCACAGCATCTTTTAGGATTTGAAATAGCTCAACTGGAATTCCATCACCTCCATTAACTTTGTTCCTAGCAATGCTTCCTAAGGCCCACTTGACGTCACATTTCCAAGATGTCTGACTCTAGATGAGTGATCACTCTACTGTGGTTATCTGGGTCATGGAGACCTTTTCTGTACAGTTCTTTTGTGCATTCTTGCCACCTCTTAGTATCTTCTCTTCTGTTAGGTCCATACCATTTCTGTCCTTTACTGTGCCCATCTTTGCATGAAATGTTCCCTTGGTATCTCTAATTTTCTTGAAGAGATCTTTAGTCTTTCCCATTCTATTATTTTCCTCTATTTCTTTGCATTGATTGCTGAGGAAGGCTTTTTTATCTCTCCTTGCTATTCTTTAGAACTCTGAATTCATATGGGTATATCTTTTCTTTTCTCCTTTGCCTTTAGCTTCTCTTCTTTTCTCCACTATTTGTAGGCCTCTTCAGACAATCATTTTGCCTTTTTGCATTTCTTTTTCTTGGGGGTAGTCTTGCTCACCGCCTCCTGTACAAAGTCATGAACCTCCAACCATAGTTCTTCAGGCAATCTGTTTATCAGATCTAATCCCTTGAATCTATTTGTCACTTCCACTGTATAATCATAAGGGATACACTTTAGGTCATACCTGAATGGTCTAGTGGTTTTCCCTACTTTCTTTACTTTAGTGAATTTTCTGTTGGTGGTACAGTGGTTCAATTGCCTTAATCCAATATTCTTAATGATCACAGTTCATTTTTGGTGAGAGTAAATATTTGATTTACTAGTATAAGGCCAAAGAATTATGAGTAATTAAAATCATCAAGATTGGGTTAAAATGCAAGATAAGCACTGTACAATTTTTGCAATACATAGCAAAATGAACTAATGATTTAAAGCAATAAATTATATTTCTGAATTAATTTTAATAACTAATAATCTTTAAGTGGTGAAAGATTTTTCTTATTACTAGACAAACCCTTCAGTGGAATGCTATGGAGGGAAATTAAAGTCTAAAATGTGGAATTAAAATAGATGATCTTTATGTTCTCTTCTAATCCTGGGATTCTAAGAAAAAAGAATTTCAAAGAATTCTTTGACCTACAAATAAAAAGGGTAATGATTTGTCCAGAACTCTAATCTTGATTATACATATATTTAAATCTTATTCAAAATGAACATTTGGAATTTAACTAAGAAGCATATCAAAAAGGAAAAAATGTTGTTCTTCTGCCCATACAATTATTGATTTGAGCAAGCAAAAAACATAAATAAAATGAAATATTTCATGTGGATAAAGAAAAAACTCACAATTCTAAGTTTCAGTTGTTTTGTAAATACTTCTTTGAATTCACCCCTTGATAAGTCTCTCTAAGCAGTAAGTTAGTATCCCCCTTGGCACACAGTAGACAGTGCAAGTGTATGTGGGTATATGTGTTTGGCTAAGAGAATTCAAATTAGTTTTCTATTTTAAATCTGATAAGTATAACAGAAAAAGTATGTGAAGTTAAATTGAGTAATATAAATAGTACATTTTAGTGGTCCCAGATGAGTCATATAAGATTCCTGATTGTCTTGGGAAAGAGAAGAAAATGAGAGAATCAAATCTCTGCAAATAAACTGAGCTAAACTTTTGTATTTTTGGAAAGTATATTGTAGTGATTTTAAGGAAATCATGTACATTCAGAACTTAACCTTAAGACCCAAACTACTGATGCTGAGCATTCTAAATTCCTCCAAACTGACTCAAACCCAGGACTTATTTTCTAAGAATCTAAGATGAGGAATGTGTACGTGTGTGTTTACAAGTTTGCAAATGTTTGAGTCACAGTGATCGCATAGATGTTTCCCCCAAAAGGATCTGATCAAAATTTTTGAGACAACAGCCCTATTCCACTACTACTGGTAGTTAAATACTTCCCAGCAAAAAGTGCTTAGAATTAAATAGAATCTTTTTTTTAATAAGCCGTTTAATTGAATACTTGCTAAAGCCCTTTATATAAAACATATATACAAACATAGTAAGAGTTACAGTTTATTTTTTTATTGAATGATTTCTAACAGATTCATGTTATAAAAGAATATAACTTGTATGAAATTTCAGCTATTTTCAACACCATTTACAAAATCACTTTTTATAATAATCTAGTCATGTATTCCCTTTGCATACTAGACAAGGGTATAACTTCTTACTATGGAAAATAATAACAAGTAAAATAACTTTGAACTCAGGCAGAATAAATGACTTGGTTTGTTCCAAAAGAAGAGTATGTATCCTTGAAACTGCCAAGAAGAACCGCCCAGAAATCAGGGCTAGCTACAGCTCCTAAGTTCTATAGCGCACTCAGTTACAGATCGCTAAAACCCTTTAAACACAATGGCCTAAACTAAAGCCCTTACGTGTCAGGAAGATCCCCTAGAGGAGGAAATGGAACCCACTGCAGTATTCATGCTGGGAAAATTCCATGGATAGAGGAGGCTGGTGGGCTACAATCCATGGGGTTGCAAAGAGTTGGACATGACTAAGCAACTGAGCACAGCACAACCTTCTTACAAGTCATTCAGCAAATATCTGTTCATTGAAGAAATAGTATTCAGTGCCTACTCTGAGTTTTGCCCCAGGGCAGTCACTGGACTCTTCTTGTCTTCTGAGACTGCCCAAGTGAGGATATATAGCCTTGGTCCCTAGTGAAAACAATCAGAATTTTTTTTTAATTATATTCATAAATTATACTCATCTTGTTAAAAGGACATATATAAAAATCCCCTAATCAGAGAAATCACCAATAATATATCTATGGCCCTGTTAAGAAAATAACTTTGTCAAGGGGATGAAAGGGCTTTTCCTTGAAAAAGACTTAGATTTCCTTGTCTAAAACTGTAACACCTCGTTCATAGGAGATTGTGTGGCGTAAAATGATGCAGGCTTTCAATACCTGATGGTTTATAACTTTTCAACCGTCTTCCCTATGCATACCTGAAAAGTCCATATTTTGAATGAGTTAAAAACTTGAAATCTTAAAATGTTTCAACTTCCCTTTTTTTAAACTAAATTTATTTCATAGGACAAAGCATTTCTCCCATAAATAAGAACACTTCAGTTGGTATTTTTCAGGCAGTAAAATAGTTAATAGTTTTATTTATAAAGTTTTCTGTTTCTTGTAATTCTTAAAACAAACCTAAAAGTTTCTTAGACCCAATGGAAAACACAATATAAACAACATAAGCTGAATGGATCTATCTCATCAGAGTAGTACAGAGTGTGTTGTAATTACTGCCTCAAATTTGATTGTAGCCATGGGACTGTCCACTTCTGTATATGCAGTTTCACATTTAATATGCAACCAGCACCCTATAAGCCTCTCTTTAGAATAGGACCCTGAGAGTTAGTCCATTGAGAAATCATATAATATTTATGCTTGAAATTTTAAAGTGTCCAATCTTTAAAAAGGCAGAAAGAAACAAAACCTTTCCCACAAATGAAACTTACCACCATGTAAAGAAGAATATACACTTGGCATTAAAGTATCCATCTAGTTTCAAGATGTATACCTACACATTTTTTAATGTATGAATAGCTCCTAATTTTGAAAAAAGGAAACATTAAAAATGTTGAAATGCTACTGACAGGGTTCAAGTCCGGGCAAAACCTATGAAGTGATCTTTGCTACAATAAATCAAAACTGCTTTTCTCTGCCATGTCCGGATCATCAATGACCTCGTTTCAGGTATCTGTTAGCCATGGGTACAATTGGCATCATCCCCATGCATCCAGAGGCAGATCTGGGCATACTTGAGGGGCGTGATGCGCACGGCCACGTTGTAGTCCTTCTGAACACCATGCACGTCCACCCACTGGTGGCCAGAATAGATCGCAATGATCTTGCGTTTCCACCTCTTTTTGTCTGGCTCTTTCAAACGCAGATAGACCCCGGAGCCAGTGGAGCCTGATTCGGCGTCGCAGTATTGATAGAGGAGGTCACTGGACTCATCGGACACACTGCAAAACCGGTAGACTAACTGATCTGCCCTGTCCTGATCGAAGCCTGAGAAGTGGATCATCCCGCCGGGCAGCTTCTTGATGGTGGGGCTGACTCCCAGGTCCATGTATTTCTTCTTGTGAGGGCGCTTCAGCTCCAGAAGGGCGTAGTCATAGTCCAGGGCCGGGTCTCCGCTCTCTCCTCTAGCCCAGCCCTTGGGGATGTGGGTGTTCTTGACCCGGGTCCACTGGAAGGAGGGCCTCCCATCAGCAGCTCTCTGACCTCGAGCAGATCCCTTTCTCCTCCTTCCAGCTTGGCTGTCTCCTTCAGACTGTCTTGGCTCCCCTCTCTTCCAGCACCACTCACTTCCCTCCTGTTCCTCCTGGACCCCCGACGTCTCTTGCCACCGCCTTTATTTCTCATCTTCAGCAAGCCTACTCTGAGCTTTTTGCTGCCTTTGATGTAGTCGTTTCCATCATGGACACAGTGGGCAGCGGTTAGGACGTGGTTGGGAGAGATGAGAATGCCGCTGCAGCCTGTGGAGAGCTTCACCGCTGTATTGAAAGGGAAATTGGTCAAGAATTTCTTGTCCAAGATGCTGAACCTGCTGTCGGTGCCGTATACCTGTCTCTTTCTCCTCGCAGGTGCCCCTTGTGAGGTGAGGTTTTGAGTTGGCTCAGAGACCCAACCTTGAACTCGCACTCTGGTCAAGGTTCGGCTCCCATTCTCAAAGACAGTCTCATAGGAGAGAGAGTCTTCCAGGTCAGAAAGGCTGGGGGCTGGGAGATCTTTCTGGCATTCGATGCCACACACTCGATTTAACACCATCTTAGCATCTGCCTCAAAGGCGGGGCTGGTGAGATGAAAGGTCCTTTCACTGACAAGTCGGGGTATTTTTCTCACGTGCCACATAAAATCCTGTTCCATTTCAGATCCATCGATGAGGGTCCACCCAAGGGTGAAAAGCATCAACCCGAAGAGCATAGCTCCCATTTTGTTCTTCTATCTTGTCCTTTAAAACAGGAAAAAAGAAAAAAGACAGAAGCTTTATGCTTTTTGTCTTATTGGGGTACAGTTGCTTTACAATATTGTGTTTCTGCTGTACAACAAAGTGAATCAGCTATAGGTATACATATGTCACCTCCCTCTTAAACCCTCACCCCCCAAGTCCCAGCCACCTGGGTCCCCACAGAGCACTGAGCTGAGCTCGCTGTGCCATACAGCAGGTTCCCACTAGCGGTCTGCTTTATACATGGCAGTGCACAGACATGAGTCAGAAAGAAAAATAATACCATATATTAATGCATATGTGTGGAATCCAGAAAGAGTGGCACGACGAACCTACACTGCTTTCTGTTTAAATGCGAATTCCCATTCATTTAGATCTTGAGTCCTAAATGTAGCTTCACCACTAAGAGGAGTCCTTCTTTTCACTGTACTTAGATTTGACTGAGCTTAGATAAACACCATACTAAGCAGGCTCTTACAGACATCCCAAATCAGTAAATTTGATTTCACGCAGACTTCCCTCCACCAGCACTAACCCTCATGCATCCCACCCCCGCCTACCATCTTCCCCTCTTCCTCCGCCCCAGACAGCCCAACACATGGGAGAATAAGAGGAAGGGCAAGTGGGGTCCTCTGGTGCCTAAGCCGCACCCTCTTCCTTCCAAGGTCTCCTGCAACCTTATCTCCAGATGATTTAGAAATAAAGATAACGACAGATGTCTGACACTATCCCTGAACTTAGCATCTTAATAAAGGCACGGACCATAAATTCCTCATCTCTAGAATGTAAAGGACTAGCACAGAGCTCAAAAAAGCATTCACTGGAAAAAACTTTTTTAAAGAAAGGCCTTCACTAGAATACACTATTTCCCTGAATCACGGCTTGCAGACCAAGCTGATTGATGGTGCAATTAAAATCATTAAATAATAGAGCCTTCCCTGGCGGTCCAGTGGTTAAGGTTTCACCACCACCCCGCTCCCCGCCCGGTCCCCAACCCCGGATGCAGGAGATTGGTCAGAGAGCTAAGATCCCACATGCCTCACAGACAAAAAAACAAAATGTAAAACAGAAATGAGCCTGTTATACAGAGTGAGGTAAGTCAGAGATAAACTATCGTATATTAATGCATCTGTGTGGAATGTAGAAAAGGGGGACTGATGAACCTATTTGCAGGACAGAAATAGAGATGCAGACACAGAGAACAGACTTTGGACACAGCAAGGGAACGAGAGGGTGGGACGAATTACGAATAACATTGAAACATACATTATCATATATAGCTCAGCTGGTATAGAATCTGCCTGCAATGCAGGAGACCCCAGTTCACTTCCTAGGTCTGGAAGGGCCCTGGAGAAGGGAAAGGCTACCCACTCCAGTGTTCTTGGGCTTCCCTTGTGGCTCAGCTGGTGAAGAATCCGCCCACAATGCGGGAGACTTGGGTTCAAATCCTGTGTCAGGAAGATCCCCTAGAGAAGGGAAAAGCTACCCACCCCAGTGTTCTGGCCTGGAGAATTCCACGGACTGGATAGTCCACGAGGTGGCAAAGGGTCGGACCGACTGAGTGGGAAAAAAAAGAAAAAATGGGAAGTTGCTGTATAACACAAGGAGCTCAACACAGTACTATGCTGCTGCTGCTAAGTCACTTCAGTCGTGTCCGACTCTGTGCGACCCCATAGACGGCAGCCCACCAGGCTCCCTGCCCCTGGGATTCTCCAGCCAAGAACACTGGAGTGGGTTGCCATTGCCTTCTACAATGCGTGAAAGTGAAAAGTGAAAGCGAAGTCGCTCAGTCGTGTCAGACTCTTCGCGACCCCATGGACCATAGCCTGCGAGGCTCCTGCATCCATGGTATTCTCCAGGCAAGAGTGCTGGAGTGGGTTGCCATTGCCTTCTCCAACACAGTACTCTAACAGCCTGGAAAAGTGGGATGGGTTTGGGAGGATGTTCAAGAGGGAGGGGACATAATTATGGCTGATTCACATTGTATGGAAGAAGCCAACACAATATTGTAAAACAATTATGCTCCAATTAAAAATAAATTTTAAAAAAGTTTAATAAACATAAATTTTAAAAACTTCAAAAATGGTCTACATTAAAAAAATTTTTTTAATCATCAGATAATATTCTAAAATATTCAGTAGAAGTTTTAGAAATAAAGGAGCTCCTCTACTATTGACCTGCTTTGATATTTTTTACAAGCAGAACCCCTTATCATAAAGAGTACACAGCACAGGCTGTTATATTCAAAAATAAGAAAAATATACCCTGTTCTTTTTAAAAACAAAGTTGTGTTTGGAAATACCACCCAAGCAAAGCAATATACAAAAATGCGTTACAGTGACATTTTACTGGATATTAAAATTGTAAGATTTATGGAGCACAGGCAGTGGTCCTGGATTTACCACTTGGGAGAGCACGATTGTGATTAAATCATAGGTTTAATGGGACCCTTTCATCATGAGTCTCATCACCTGGGAGCCGTTGAAAGTTGCCAGTACTTGGTGAATTGTATAATATCTCATCTATTATTTACATCTTCTTGCCTTCTTTTCCTGCTTCCCTAGGTTTGCTGGCATGTAAATCTCTTCCTAGAATTGCTGTTTGTCAGTTATTGCTTTGTGAGAGTAAGGGGGAGTGTAACATTCTTTGGAGCAGCAATTTGGAAATTTGTGAGCTATGTTCCAAGTTGTTTTTAACTAATAGTTAACATATCCAGGCTTAGCAAATGCTTTGCACTTTGTATAAACCAAAGGCAGTTCAAGGTTAGTTTATGCCTATAATACCTTCACTCTCGCAGCTTTCTGATAAGCCTTTGCATGGAAAAGAAAGTTAATACAGAATGTCAGGAATGGCCCACAAACCAGGGTACACCCCTAAGACCCTGAGCACTGGCAGGAAAAGCAAAAGTTCCCTCTGAAGCAGAGCCAAATATGGGCATCTCGTGACACAACAGAGTTCCTCTTGCTGTATCCAAGTATGGAATTTTATTAACTAATAACACTCTTCTGATAAAACAAAAAGATATACTATATTAACCTCTTTGTTGTTTAAACATGATCTTTTCATTAAAATATGATACAATTATTTTGAATCATTGTATATTAAAACATGTTAAGGAAGTTTAGAATAATCTTTACTTCTACTTTAGAATAAGCTTTACCATTTTTTTCTATTTGCTCACACTTGAATGGTAAGTAATGGTGATTTTGGTGAATATTAAACTGTATTGTTTGCCTAATAGCTTGTACTTTATTTTGGAGACAGGCCATTCATCTGTAGACTGATGGATATTGTCCCCCAAATCAGTAAATATATTTCAGGAAAAATCCACACTCATGTACAATATTTTCTAATCACTACCATGGCAAATTTGATTTTACACAAAACAGTATCATATTGGTAATGATTTTTTTGAACCACTTAGTAGTTTGTACCTTCTATGCAGTTTTCATAATGAGTATTTCATCCATTTTATTTAATTGGATTGGAATGAATAAGGCTAACAGCTCAGTAACTACTGAGATCTTGAAATTATATGTTTTATTGGGTAGTTCCCAAGATGAAAAGTTGTCTTTCCCTTAAAGCAAAATGCTAAAATCAGTTATTTGCTGCCTCTTAGTTTATCAACAGACCAAAGCAGATGATTTTTTAAAGATACATAAATATATATTTATCTATTTGATCCTTAGCAAAATGTCAATCAAACAAATTTTTTGGTATAGGAAATATTTTTTAAAATTATTTTAAGTTAGCCCTACATGCATGATAACAGCCATTCATTGTATACTTAATATATGATTACATTAAAGACTGAGTCAGCCAATGATCTTCATTAAAAACTACAGAGAATCACGTTGTACGTTTTAACATTTGATAATAGTGATCTGTGGAGTAATAAATGTGTCAAAGGCATTCCCAAGCAAAAGAAAGAGTATCTAAATCTAGGTACTGTGGTATTGCTCACATGTTTCTGTTTTCAGTATTGTTTAATTTAGCCTTGCAAGTTCTCAGCTACTTAGGGCTTGGATAGGCATAATGCAAATAATGAATTATAACTGACAAGATGGTTTTTTACTATGCAAATCACTGAACTGGAATATGAATCAAGTTTCCCTGTTCTTTACCAAATAAAACATGCACTCTGTGCATTAATTCTGTAGGCAGACTTTTAAGAGCCACATGTAATGGTTAATTTTGTGTGCCAGCTCGACTGGGCCAGAAGGTGCCCAGATATTTTGTCTAATATTATCCTGGGTATTTTTGAGAGGGTGTCTCTGGATGAAATTAACATTTGAATTAGTAGACTAAGGTGAGCAGATTGCCCTCCCTAATGTGGGTGGGCCTCATCCAATCAGTTGAAGGCCTAAATAGAACAAAAAAGCAGTCCCTCCTGTGAATAATGGGGAACTCCTCTTCCTGACTGCTCTGAGCAGGGACATTATTTTTTGTTTTTGTTTTTTCCCTGCCTTTGGCTTCAAAATGAAACACAAACCACTCAAAAGAGTATTTTAGTTTGTTAGTAGGATTCTATACTTGCATGTTGCAGAATAAACTCTGTCACATCAAGGAATTCCCAGGTTGTAGTCCTCTAACCTGAGCGACTTCACTTTCACTTTTCACTTTCATGCATTGGAGAAGGAAATGACAACCCACTCCAGTGTTCTTGCCTGGAGAATCCCAAGGATGGGGGAGCCTGGTGGGCTGCCGTCTATGGGGTCGCACAGAGTTGGACACGACTGAAGTGACTTAGCAGCAGCAGCAGCAGTCCTCAAACAAGCAGTATCAGCATCCCTTAGGAACCTGTTAAAAATGCTCATTCTCAGGACCCAACCCAGACCTACTGTTCAAAACTCTCCAGGAGGGATGTGGGTTCCCAGCTGTGTACGTTTTAACCAGCCCTCTAGGCAACTCTCATATGCAATACAGTTTCAGAACCGCAGCAGCTTGAGACCCTCCTCAGAAGGTTTTTCCAGGGATAACTGCTTAACCAGTTTCACATGCCACCTGCTTCCTCTCTGTGTACAAAGTAAATTTATTCTGAACTTCAGGCTTTTCCTGTGTTAGCATCAGCTATTACAGAAAGATCCCCTGGAGTAGGAAATGGCATCCCACTCCAGTATTCTTATCTGGGAAATTCCATGGTCAGAGGAGCCTGGAAGGCTACAGTCCATGGGGTCTCAAAGAGTTGGACATGACTTAGCAACTAAACAACAATATTGGAAGATTCAGCCTTTGGTAGAAAAAAAAAACATACTTTCATATAAATGATTTAATAATACATCTGAAAAGATTCAAATTCGGTAGGTTTGTTTGTAATGCCTCCAACATCCAATGCCACAGATGATGCAAGAGCATCGGTTGGCCAGCCCTGGCCAGTGCCTTTTGAGGGACTCAGCTGCAGTGGAGCACAGGAATAAAAGCCATGCCCACATCTACCTTGGGCATGGGAAGGGCAGAACCTTGTCATATGACCTCAGAATCACAGTAATAAAGGACATGGGTTTAGTCTAATTTGGCCTGTAATTTCAAATTGGACAAATGTCTTGGGACACTTTCTTTTGGAAAATCTAAGTTTGTCTCGTGGTAAAATGTCAGTGTAGTGTAAATGATAGCTTTTACTGATAGAGCAAGCCACGGTTCAATGGATATATGTACAGACGCCTGTCATCCCGAAAGCACTAACTAAAGAGACAAGGACCTGGCTGTGGAGCAGCTATAGTATTTTGAAAGCTTTAATGTCTCTTGTTTTCCCTCAACCTCCTCCTTTTTCCTGTCTTCCATTATAATTGTGACCTTCCCTGTCACTTTCCAGATGGCTTGGATTTGGGGCTTCAGATTCCAGTTTGGTTAATGAAAGTGAGGTTGCAGTTATGGGCCTCACCATGAGTCAGTGTACACATAGCTGATTATGGGTTGGACCATGGAGATGGATGGAGCAGAAGGGAGTTAGAGAGGAAACAAGGAATACCAGCATATGCAGACAAACTCTAGCTGATGGAGCAGATAGTATCCCACATTTGTACCTGGTCTATACTATTAACAGAAATAACCACCTGTAACTACAAGGGATTTCTTGCTCTTACTTTTGTTTGTTTGTTTGCTTGCTTATGCTTTCTTAGAAATGTGAATGCTGACAAGTATTTAGAATATTTGGATTTCTCTACCAGCATGGTAGTTATAAGGGCAGACCAAGGTGTAAGAAGACCTGGACTAAGTCTCATCTTCACCACTTATTAGGCATCTGAATTTGGGCAGTTCATTAACATCAATTAAGTTTCTGTTTCCTCATCTGCAAAGCAGAGATAATAGCAATTTCAACTTCATAATTGTGAGAATTAAATACATTGATATATGCAAAGAATTACCATTGAGCCCAGAGCATGGACACATTCAATTATAAGTTCTTTCATGTTGGGTTGGCCTAAAAGTTCTTTCAGGTATTTCCATACATGGTTATGAGAAACCAAACAAACTTTTTGGCCAACCCAATAGTTATTATTCTACCTTAGTACGTAAATTAATATCACTTTAAAACAGTTAATTATATAAGGCAAAGTTACAGCACTTTTAGTTTTCTAAAAAGGCAATTTTACACTCAAATGTTTTTATTTCAGGATAGTTTCTGACACACTCTGAAAACTCCGTTTTTCTTTGTTTTGGTTTTTGTTCAAGGACAGCTTCATTTTAGAGACATCCCAAATGAATGCTTTCCTAACTACTTATTTCTATGAATATCTGTGGGTTTGTAATATATTTTCTCATTGCTATTAAACTTAAGTGTAATTAAACATTACCCAGCCACAGAACATTTGAATTGCATTTCCTATGTATTATTTTAAGCCTGGACCTACCCTAAGAATTCTGGAACTGCAACAGGCCTTCAACCTAAAAAGAAATAGTCAATGTCAAAATAATTACTCTGAGGGAGCAATTTACAATGAAAGAAAAAAAAAACTTTTAAAGTAAATCTATTCAAAAGTATATAGCATAGCATGACATAATAATATTCTCAGGCTCAGCTTCTCTTTTATTTTTTGGTTTGTTACCCTTTAAAATTTACATTTTAACTTAAGCAGGGAAGGCAGATGAAGGAAAGATTAGATGCTTGCTCACCATATTAAATATTTTGAATGACTTTTTTTTTTTCCTGTATGTAAACAAGAGCTGATTTACCATCAGAGATCTGTATCAGGTCATAGAGTCACTAACTTGGTCCTTTCTTTTCACCTGGTCCCTTGTGACAGGGAGGTAGTTGTCCAAGTTCATGTATATAGTTTGCTGTCATGGGACATAATTTTGCATTAATGTGTCAAACACTTTGTGGGGGCTCAGTCAGATCAATGGCCTTGTAGGAGCAACATCAGCTTCTACCTTCATGCATATTTGGACATAGCAATCACTGCATAACCAGTTTTGACCACTTCCCTGTCTTTTATTGAGCCATTCGTGATCCAAGCCATCCGCCCCTCCCAGCATCACGCCTACACTCACACACATGCATAAGTGTGAACACACACTCCAGCCATCTCTCCTCCACTTTCATTCTCCCCCTGCTCAGTCAACACTGACACACAAAGGACAGACATCATGGTCTGGATCTGCAGACAGAACTGCTGGCTTAGGCAACAGGCCGGGGCAGGAGAGGAGGGGCTTTACTAGTGATAGCAGACAGCTGGAGAGTGAGCATTAACTGTGTTAGGTTTTGGAGAATACTTGTAAAACTTTCATAAGTCACTTTTGTGTATGCACAAGTGGTATTTTATAAAGTTCAATTCCCGGTGCAGTGAAGCCCCCAGGGAAGGCGGGCTTCTGACAAGACACTAACTAGAGCACTGAAATGGACGCAACATTTAAGCTAAAAAGTGTGCGATCAGGATGACGGGAAAAGGAATAGTGTTCGATGTGTGACCAAGAGGGACAGTGAGAACCAAGGTGCTTCCAGGATGGTGGAGGCAGTGGGTTTTGAAGTCAAACCGATTTAAGTCCACTTGTGATTTCTTAGCACTATGATTTGTGAAGATCACTTAATTTCCCCAAACCTTATTTTCTACATTTGTTCAACAGGGAATAATACTTTGGAGTATTTTTGTGAGACAAATATCATTAAGTTGGTGCAAAAGTAATTGCGGTTTTGCATCACTGAACTTGGCCGTTTGATATTGGAATGCATTCTTAAATAAATGTGGTTATGTATCGTATTACTGTGCATTTCTTGCTGTTTTTTTGCTAGTAACAGTGCTTGCTGTTATTTTATGTTTATTTTAGACTATAGAAATGATGTCTAAAACGTCATGTCTGCCATATTCACTTGACCTCTCACCAACCAACTTCCACTTTTTCAAGCATCTCAACAACTTTTTGCAGGAAAAGCACTTCCACAACCAGCAGGAGGCAGAAAATACTTTCCAGGAGTTTATCAAACCCCGAAGCACAGATGTTCATGCTATAGGAATTAGCAAACTTACTTCTTGTTGGCAAAAATGTGTCGATTGTAATGGTTCTACTGTGATTAATAAAGATGCATTTGAGCCTAGCTATAATGATTTAAAATTCACGGTCTGAAACTGCAATTACTTTTGTGCCAACTTATACATAAACACCGGAGAAGGCAGTGGCACCCCACTCCAGTACTCTTGCCTGGAAAATCCCATGGACAGAGGAGTCTGGTAGGCTGCAGTCCATGGGGTCGCGAAGATTCGGATACAATGGAGCGACTTCACTTTCCCTTTTCCCTTTCATGCATTGGAGAAGGAAATGGCAGCCCACTCCAGTGTTCTTGCCTGGAGAATCCCAGGGACGGGGAAGTCTGGTGGGCTGCCGTCTCTGGGGTCGCACAGAGTTGGATACGACTGAAGCCACTTAGCAGCAGCAGCACACATAAACACAATGCCCAGAGAACAGTAAGCCCTCAGCAAATGACAGCAATTGTTATTATTAGGATCAAACACTAAGAGTCAAAACACTGGTAAATATTTATAAAGGATTTCATGCATCTCTGACTGCTGTGGACCTCACTGCAGTACGCCAAATACAAGCCAACCTCGTTTCATTGCGCTTCACTGCAATTCACAGATACTATGATTTTTTACGAACTGCCATATGGCAACCCCTCACTGACCAACTCTCTAGGTGCCATTTTTCCAACAGCATTTGCTCACTCTGTGTCTCTGTGTCACGTTTTGGTAATCCTTTGTCTTTATTATTTGTTTGGTGATCTGTGATTGGTGATCTTTTGAGGTTATTATCATTGTGTTGGGGGCACCACAGACCACATCCACATAAGACGGTGAACTTAGTCCTGCGTGTGTTCCAACTGCTCCACTGACTGCTCTCTCCCCCAGCTCTCTCCCTTTCCTCAGGCCTCCCTGTTCCCTGAGACACAATTTGAAATTAGGCCAATTCATAACCCTACCGTGGCCTTGAAGCGTTCAAGAGAAGAAAGAAGAGTTGCATGTTGCACTTCAAATAAAAAGCTAGAAATAATTAAGCTTCATGAGGAAGGCATGTGGAGAGCTGATAGTGGTGAAAGCTAGGCTTCTGGGCCAGTTAGCCAAGTTGGGAACACATGGGAAAAGTTCTTGAAGGAAATTAAAGAACTACTCCAGTGCACACGCGAATGATAAGAAAGAAAACAGCCTGGTTACTGATAGGGAGAACGTTTTAATGGTCTGGCCAGAAGAGCGGGCCAGCCACCACATTCTTTTAGGCCAAAACCTAAGTCAGGAGCAGCGTGCTCTCTGCAATTCTGTGAAGGCTGAGAAAAGTGAGGAGGATGCAGGAAACACTCTGAAGCTAGCACAGGCTGCTTCACGAGGTTTAAAGAAGCCATCTCCACAACCTGAAAGTGCAAAGTGACGCAGCAAACACTGAGGCAGGAGCTGCAGCAAGTTATACGGAAGATCTAGTTAAGACACTTCACGAAGGCAGCTGCACTGAGTGACAGATTTTCAATGCAGATGAAACAGCCTCCTATTGGAAAAGACCCCATTGGACTTTCCTATCTAGAGAGCAATCAATGCTTGGCTTCAAAACTTCGAAGGACAGGCTGAGCCTCTTGTTAGGTGCTAATGCAGCTGATGACTTTCAGCTCAATGTTCATTTACCATCCTGAAAATCCCATAGCCCTTAAAAATTAGGTTAAATTTACTCTGCCTGGGCTCTATCAGTGCAACAGCAAAACCTGGATGACGGTACAGTTGGCTGAATATTTTAAGCCCACTGTTGAGACCTACTCTCAGAAAAAAGAATTCCTTTCAAAATATTACTGCTCATTGATTTTGAATTTTGAGAACCATAAGTTATATTTTCCTTGATAACGCACAACTGTTTATAAGAGATGAACTGATTCTAAGTAACTGAATCTAATTAAAATGGAATCTTAACCCAGAAAAAAAAATATATTACTGCTCATTAATGTACCTGATCACCCAAGAGCTCTGAGAGAGATGAACATAAAATGCATATTGTTTTCATGCCTGCTAACACAACAGCCATTTTGCAGCCCACAGATCAAGGAGTCACTGTGACTTTCAAATCTTGTTGTTTAGAAATATATTTCATAAAGCTACAGCTGCCACAGATAGTAATTCCTCCAATGAACATGGGCAAAGTCAGTTGACTTCTGGAAAGGAGACACTATTGTGGGTACCATTAAGAACATTCGTGATTCATGGAAAGAAGACAACATACTAACAGCACAGTTTGAAAGAGACTGATTTTTATAGCCAACTTTGAGGGGTTCAGGTCTTCAGTAGAGGAAGTGATAGAGGGTGTGGTGGAAACAGCACAGGAGAAGTGGAGCCTGAAGATGTGACTGAATTACTGCGATCTCGTGAACAACTTTAACAGATGGAAGAGTTGCTTCTTACGGATGAGCAAAGAATGTAGTTTCTTGAGATGGTGAAGATGCTCTGAAGACTGTTGAAATGACAATAATGGATTTAGAATATTACAGGAACTTAGTTGATAAAGCAGCAGCAGCCTTTGAGAGGACTGACTCCAGTTTTGAAAGTTCTCTAAGTGGGTAAAATGCTATCAAACAGCATTGATAGCAGAGAAATCGTTTCCAAAGAGTCAATCAATGCAGCAAACTTCATTGTTGTCTTATTTTAAGAAGCTGCCGCAGCTGCCCCAGCCTTCAGCAACCACCACCCTGCTCAGTCAGCAGCCATCAGCATTAAGGCAGGGGCCTTCACCAGCAAAAAGATGGACTTGCTCAAGCTCAGATGATGGTTAGCATTTCTAGCAATAAAGTATTTTTCAACTGTTATATGCATTGTTTTTTAGACATAATGCTACCACACAGCAGACTACAGTAACTTTTATATGCTCTGGGACACCTTGCTTTATTGCAAAATCCACTTCTTTGCAGTGATCTAGAACTAAAGCCACGGTATCTCCAAGTTACGCCTGTAACAGCTCCCAAGGAGAGCCACATCTTAATCCCCAGGACCTGCGCCTATGTTCCTTACTTGGTAAAGGAGACTTTGCAGATGCGATTTAGTTAAGGATTGTGTGATGAGATTAACTTGGGCTACCCAGGTGAGCACAATGTAATCACAGGGCTCTGTTATAAGAAGGGGGCAGGAGGGTCAAGAACGTGAAGGAGCTGTGAAGTCGGAGGCAGAGGTCAGGGTGAGGCCGAATCATAAGCTACAAAATGCGGGTGGCGGCTAGATCTTGCAAATGGTAAGGAGACATTCTCTCCTGGAACTTCCAGGAAAAAACTGCAACCGCGCTGACCCTCTTTGGACTTCTAATGTTTACAATCCTATGCATCGTTTCAAAGCCTCTTTCCTTGCTTAAGAATCTCTGTGATAAATCCTCTTTAGTCTTTAAGTTGAACTAAAAACCTAAGATATCTTTCAACATTAAAGTTCTAGCTTAAATCCCAAAGGAAAAAACACAAGTCACTTACTCATCAGTGAGCCTCAAGCAATTTAAATTCCTAGACTCCTAGGGTAGGAACTTGCCTGCTATCCCTATTGCTACCACTAGGAGGCGAAGCTAGCCTGCTGTCTAATCTAAGATCTCACATTTAAATGGTTTACACTCAAACTACAAAAATCAAATTTAGTTAAAAAAAACATGTAGGATTCATGGGATGGGGAAAAGTCTAACTGGCTAAGAATATACTAGATTGTTGTCACATGTGGAATTGATCACATTTAGAAAACCCACCTCCAGGCCACAAAGCCCATCCTGACGAGCTTTGGGCTGATGATATTGTCTACAGCCAGACAACCTTCTGGCAGGTGATTTCCCAAAACCTCTGTGGGGCCAGCACACTTCCAGTATGATCTCCAGGGCCGCTAAACAATCCCCCAAAGGTGCAGCAGTTCACTGCGGCATGAAAAATCTTCAGCCTGCCAAATATTTCACTTGTCTACCAAAGACTTCATAATCCATTTCTAAAGGGTAAGCTTGCTACTGATTCTATGCTGAAAATAAATGGCAAGGAAGTTCATTGACAATGTGCCAGTTTCTATTCAAAATACAATAGCACTATCGTCAAGTTTAGTTTCAGCAATGAGACAGAATAATTAATGTCTGCTTAAAATTTTTGGCAGTAGTGGAGGGAAAGGAAGATGTAAAGTTACACAGTTGATTGTTTTACAGTAACCCACAACTTCTGTTTCTCATCACAATAAAAAAAAAAAGAACTCCTCTTTGTTTAAGTTATTTTTCCAGGACCTGTACACTTCAATTTGAGCAAAGGATATGTTGTGTGTAAATCGAATTTGGGGTGAAAGGCACTAAGGAAGCCCCAAAGGGAACCCTCTGCTGACTCTCACCCACTAACATAGGAAGTGCACAGTGTATGGCTCCTGACTTGTTTTCTGTCTTGCAAGTTGGCCTTTGAAAGCAAAGCCTATCTGTGACTGCATTAGGTTTGCTACTCTTCAGGCTTTAAAGCGTCTTATGATCACTGTATTTTTAGCTAAGCAAACATCTGTTAAAGTTTCTAAAGCTTTTGAAAATATTCTAGTTAAGCAAAGTCATAAAATAATAACTTTCATGCTTAACTTTGCTATTTCCAGCCTCTCATCTCAGATTTCTCGTATGCAAAGTTAACCCAGTGAGGTAGCTTCAGTCTCCGAAATTCTGGATCTCATCCCACTGTTAAAGTGCAATCTGCTTGCCGTGGATAGTTGAGCATTGGGCAAAGATAAATAATTTACTCACATTAGCAATGGATTATTTTAACACAATGAGCACATTCTATGTGCCAAGCATTAGATTAAACAATCTCACATTTGAAAGTACAGAGAAGATTCTTAAAAGCACAATAGTTTCCGAGCTGTCTGGAGGAAAAATAAGAAACAGTATCCATGACCAACTTCTTCTCACATTAAACGAGCTCTTCTAGTATTTCCTAATAAAAATAAAATTCCATATGATGCTCGGGCACTACTTTCAGGCTGAGATGTCTTATTTGGCTGGAATTTTAACCTTCTCTCTTCTAAATTATAAACCAGATTCTAAGCATAGTTCTCCAGGCAACAGCACATGACTTTTATAATTCTCTGTGGAGACAGACGCACTTGGGATAGAATGAGAATTAATTTCAGAAGTGAGAAAGGTTAATAGGGGAGAAAAACCACCTAGACAGATATGCAGCTTCTTTCAAATCAATGATAGTGTGAAAAGGTCAGAGGAATTAGGCAGGAAGTGTTTCTACAACTTTTCAAAAAAAATTTATGATAGAAAATACCAAAAGTAGAGACTAAACTATGAAATAGAATGAAACAGAAAATTATAACCCCTACATGCCCATCACCCTGTGGCAACAACTACCAATATTTTCCCAGTCTTGTTCCAGTGGTCTCCCCTGCCCCCCACTTTTTTTGCTAGAGTTTTTTAGAGCAAATCCAGGACCATTTCATCTCCTTACTTTAAAATGTTTTTCACTGCTCCTTTCACTGACCTGTGCAGGCAACGTGATGAGAGAGTAAGAGATTCCTAGCTTTCATAGTAATCCTGCCAAAGAGGCTTTCAACCAGAGTAGACCTTCCAGGAATGCATTTTACACCTTTTTCAATGGCATCTGTTAATAATCATAAAAATAAAGAGGGTCCCCTCTGGTAGTGCTTAAGTAAAAAGAATTCCATTTATATTCCAATGCAAACACTTTTACTGTTAAATATTAACGGTGCAGAGGCCAGCACAAAGAATTGCTTACTTGCAAGAGCCGTTTCTTTGATGGCTTAAAAGTGTTAAGTTTGATCTCTACCTTTAGCGCCCTTCAGAGGAGCTCTCCCTAGGGTGGGTCCTGCGTTTCTCAGGAACACTTCTAGGTTCTGGTGTCTCGCCGTTTCTTGGGGAGAAAAGGGGTTGGGGTGTCTCCATCCTTACCTGCGAAGCTTCCTCAGTCCTCAGGGGCGCTGCCCAGCTCGAATCAGTGTCCCTAAGACGGTCCCCAACGCTGGCGAGGCAGGAGAGCGGGGTGGGGCTCCGGGACAGCGCGAGTCGGAGCCGGGCGCCCGGCCACCGTCCTCCAGCACCGCCTGGAGACTGTGGGGAGGTGGGCGGCGAGCTGAGTGCCACGGCCGCGAGATGGGAGGGGAAAGGGGGCGTGGATGCGGGCGGACGCTGGGAGAGGTGAGGGGAGAGGAGGCGCGGGAGGGGAAGGGAAGCAAGAGAGATGCAGGCCTGCGGAGGGTTTACTGAGTTGCTCCTCTCACTCCAGAATCTCTGCCCCCAACATCAGGAAAAGTTCAAGAGTGAGTTCACAAGGGCTCTCTGTCGCTCTGATCGTCTGCATCCCTTAAATAGTGTCCAGAAGATACTACCGAGTGTGTGCTTGGAGGAACTGGGGGTGATCAGGACTGTGTCTTTGTGTCCCAGTCCCCCAGCTCGAGTTTAGACGCCAGCTGTCTAGAAGAACCAGGGCCATTTCCCCAACCCCATCCCAAGCCCGTCTCCATCAGGGACCTCTCCATCCGGGACAGGCTCTTCACCAGCAAGTCCTGAGTCTCAGGCTCCTGCAGGCATCCACAGGCGACCTGAGAACACGCGACCCTCGTGGGCTGAGACGTGGGTCACCTTGCAAGCATCCCTTGTGGCCTCCAGGGGGCGCGCGTCAGTTTCCGTCTGTCTCCAGGCTGGAAGGCTTTTTCTACTTGGAAAGAGCATCCTTTAAGATGTTTGCCCGCCTCTGTCCCATCAAAATTCTAACCACATCCTTTCTTAATCTTTTATTCTCCTCCTTAGGAGAGGTGCTCCTTTGGGGTGGGTGCTGCACAAGGTCGGGGACTCCAATTATTCAACATCTGTTGATCTTCTGGGTGGGAGATCTGGAACAAAATGCACCGTAAGAGAAATAAATTTGATGAAATATGATGCTGGCCCTCAAGGAAGGGAGATCAAATAAGTGCACAAATATTTGTAACACACGGTCTTAGCATGTCCCGTAATGCTTAGCTCATTAGTGGTTTATTTCATTTCTCGAATTTCTATTTCATTTTTTTAGTGATGAAATCGGAACATATATACAATTTCATTTCCTGTTTTTCCACTTAGTGTTTTCATTTATGCACTTAGTCATATAATTTAAATCTATTAATAATTTTATCTGGTATAAAATAGCTAGTTCTGAAGCTCTCTGTCTCACCAGTCAGAGTATAATCTTCAAATGCATCCTTGAATCCCCACCTCGACCACAAGGGTTGGCTTATAATGCCTGCTGATAGTGTCGAGAGCTTAAAAATGTTTCCTAGTAAAATGGAGTGTGGGTGCATGCTCAGTCATGTCCAACTATTTGGGACCCCACGGACTGGAACCCACCAGGCTCCTCTGTCCATGAAATTTTCCAGACAAGAGTACTGGAGTGGGTTGCCATTCTCTTCTCTAGGGGGGCTTCCCGACCCAGGGATCAAACCAGGGATTAAACTCAAGTCTCCTGCGTCTCCTGCATTGGCAGGCGAATTCTTTACCACTGCTCCACCTAGAAAGCCTGAAACAGAGTGTGGGGAAAAAATAAAGTCCAGCATTCAGAATGGGAGTCTCCTATGACACTAAATAGATGTGCCCTGGGCCTCAGTCTCTTCATCAGTAAATTAAGAAGGTTGCACTGGAGGATTTCTGCAGTCTGGACTTCTCAAACATTGTTGGGATTCTAACACTGCATCTAGTGTGGACACCGGTCTGATTCCTTTAATCCCGTCAGCACCCCTCACTGACATCACATAAAGCTAAACTCATCGCTCTTACATTTTCAGGAGCTCCTTCCTGAACCTTTTGCCCCAAACCATATTTTTCCCCCAGCTTTACTGTGATATAACAGACATGTAGCATTGTGTAAACTTAAGATGTACAATATGATGACTTGTAAAACGTATAGCAATATGTTTGCCACAATAAGGTTAGTTAACACATCCTTTACTTCACATAATGACCATTTTACAGTTGTTGTTAAGGTGAAAACATTAGAGCTTGGTGCTCAGAGTAACTTTCAAGATACAATATAGTATTGTTAGCTATAGTCATCACCCTGTGCATTAGATCCTGGGAACTTATTCATCTTATAATCAAAAGATTATACCCTTTGAACCTGGAATGTTAGGTCCATGAATCAAGGCAAATTGGAAGTGGTCAAATTGGAGATGGAAAGAGTGAACATCAACATTCTAGGAATCAGCAAACTAAAATGGACTGGAATGGGTGAATTTAACTCAG
>SJXQ01009604.1:0-49309 GCA_006408695.1 Aepyceros melampus | reverse complement strand
GTCCTATCTTCTGCCTCTGTTATTCTATTTGTTGCCTCTAGAGTGTTTCTGATCTCATTTATTGCATTATTCATTATATATTGACTCTTTTTTATTTCTTCTAGATCCTTTTTAAACCTTTCTTGCATCTTCTCAATCCTTGTCTCCAGGCTATTTATCTGTGATTCCATTTTCATTTCAAGATTTTGGATCATTTTCACTATCATTATTTGGAATTCTTTATCAGGTAGATTCCCTATCTCTTCCTCTTTTGTTTGGTTTGGTGGGCATTTCTCCTGTTCCTTTACCTGCTGGGTATTCCTCTGTCTCTTCATCTTGGTTATATTGCTGCGTTTGGGGTGGCCTTTCTGTATTCTGGCAGTTTGTGGAGTTCTCTTTATTACGGAGTTTCCTTGCTGTGGGTGGGGTTGTGTCAGTGGCTTGTCAAGATTTCTTGGTTAGGGAAGCTTGTGTCGGAGTTCTGGTGGCTGGAGCTGGATTTCTTCTCTCTGAAGTGCAATGAAGTGTCCAGTAATGTTATGAGATGTCAATGGTTTTGCAGTAACTTTGAGCTGCCTTTATATTGAAGCTCAGGGGTGTGTTCCTGTGTTGCTGGAGAATTTGCATGGTATGTCTTGCTCTGGAATTTGTTGGCCCTTGGGTGGTGCTTGGTTTCAGTGTAGGTATGGAGGCATTTGATGAGCTCCTATCAATTAATGTTCCCTTGATTCAGGAGTTCTCTGATGTTCTCAGGATTTGGTCTTAAGCCTCCTGCTTCTGGTTTTCAGTTTTATTTTTATAGTAGCCTCAAGACTTCTTCGTCTATATAGCATCGATGATAAAACATCTAGGTTAGAGATGAAAAGTTTCTCCACATTGAGGGACACCCGGAGAGGTTCACTGAATTACATGAAGAGAAGAGGGAGGGGGGAGTTAGAGGTGACTGGAATGAGATAAGTTGGGATCAGAAGGGGAGACAGCAAGCTAGCCAGTAATCACTTCCTCATGTGTGCTCCACTGTCTGGACTGCTCAGCGATGTTCATGGAGTTATACAGAGAAGAGGAGAGGGAGGAAGGAGACAGAGGTGGCCAGGAGGGTCAAAGAGAGAAATGAAAAGGAGAGAGACAGATCCAGCCAGTAACCCGTTCCCTAAGTGTTCTCCACTGTCTGGAACACACAGAGATTCACAGAGTTGGGTAGAGAAGAGAAGGGGGAGGGAGGAGACAGAGGCAACCTGGTGGAGAAAAAGGAGAGTCCAAAGCAGGAGAGAGTGGTCAAGTCTGTAATTTCACTCTCGAGTAAAAATGGGTACCGAAGATTGGTTTTTTTAAGGTACAAAATTGATAACAAATACCAAAAAGCCAAGATTAAAAATTTAGAGTTGAGGGTGGATTTTCAAAAATACAATATTAAAGAAAAGAAGAAGAAAGAAAGAAAAAAAAGTCACAAGAATTATTAAAAACAACAACCACAAATATATATATATGGCATTTGCTTTAAAAATAGGGCTTTTTTTTTGGAAAAGTAATAGTGGGTTATAAAAATAAAAATTAAAGGAGAAATAGAGAACTTAAAAATTAAAAAATGTTAAAAACAAAAGAAGAAGAAAAAGCCTAAACAACAAAAAAGAATGATCATAAAAATGTAAAGGTATATCTGGGACTTTCTCTGGTGTTGTTGTGGGCAGTGTGGGGTCAGTTCATTTTCGGATAGTTCCTTGGTCTGGCTTATATTTCTCAAGATCTATACTTCCAAGGCAGTTCCCTCTGTTTTAGCTTCTTCTGTTTGCTGGTCTCTTCAGTGTCTGTTTTCCGCCCTTACGCAAGGGGGGCGGTGGTGGACGCTTTTTTTTTTAGGCTCACTTGTTCAGTCGTGCTGTGGGGAGGGAGGGATGCTGCAAACAAATAACACTGGTGTGTGCTCGTAGTGTCTCAGCCACGCTGAGCCTGCCCCTGCTCACGGCCTACACAGCTCAGGCTCTAGGTTGCTCTGCTGGGAACCATCTGAGGCTGGCCCTGGGCTGCATGTACCTCCTCGGTCTAAGCCATTCAGGCTCAGGCAGTCAGGTAGTTCTCAGAGGTGCAGACTCAGTTGGGCCTGCATTTTGTGCCCTTCCCAGGTCCGAGCAGCTCGGGTGTTTGGCGAGCACAGTCACTGGGACTTGTCGCCTTTCCCGTCCCTGCTGCTCAGTTTTCTGGGTGTACAACTGGCGCCCCTACTTAGGTGGATGGTGACTGTCCAGAACCCCAAGAAGTCTTAGTTAGCAAAGAAGCTTGCTTGCAGTTTGGAAGTTAATGTCTCTCTGGGGCTGCAATTGCCCCCTTCTGGCCCTTTCGGCTCTGGCTGCCTGTCAGCGGAGGGGGATGGTCTGCAGCCGGCTAATTCTGTTCCATCCTTTGTTCTGTGAGCGGTCCTGGTGGTGTCTTATGTTCAAGCTTTTTGCGTGGTAGCTATCCCACAGTCTGGTTTGCTAGCCCAAGTTAGTTCGCTCTGGTTACGCTCGAGGCGTTCTGGCCCGATTCTTAAAAAGCACTGCAGCCCGCGCCTCCCTGCCCAGCCCCGACTTGCTAGTGACAGATGCAGGCATCTGCGCTGCGTCTCCACTGAGGGGGTTACCATTGGGCTCATAATCTGTTGGTTTTAGTTATTTATTTTTCCTCCCTGTTTGTTGCCCTCTGTGCTTCCAAGGCTCGCCACAGACTCGGCAGTGAGAGTGTTTCCTGGTGTTTGGAAACTTCTCTCTTTTTAAGACTCCCTTTCCAGGATGGAGCTCCCTCTCTACCTCTTTTGTCTCTTTTTTCATCTTTTATTATTTTTTCCTACCTGTTTTTGAAGACAATGATCTGCTTTTCTGGGTGCCTGATGTCCTTTGCCAGCATGCAGAAGTTGTTTTGCGAAGTTTACTCAGCGTTGAAATGTTCTTTTGATGAATTTGTGAGGGAGAAAGTGGTCTCCCCATCCTAGGACCACCCTCAAAAACTAAACTTTAAAGGACTGAAAGACGAAATCAAGACTAGATGTACTTTTTGTGAAGGCAGCATTATTAAGAAAATTTTGTAAGATAGCTCTGGTAAGTGGAAAAATTTTGTAAGATAGCTCTGGTAGAGTGAAATACTTGAATTCAAATATGGGCTCTCCTATTTATTAACAATATGAATGAGAAATTTAATGCCTCTAAGCCAAATGTAAAATGGGGATAATGAGATTAATATTCATTTGATAGGGTTAAGGATAAAATGAAATAATTGTTAATATTCTATATGTAAAGCCTATGCAAACATTATTAGTATTAAGAGAAGAAGCTAATTAGAGTTGTTTTCTTAGAAGCTTTTTTAAAAAAGGGATCCATAATAATTCTTAGAAATATATTAGAACAGGAAAAAATAACCTTTACAAAGTCCAGAAAACTAGATTTAAATTGAACTTATAATTTATTAATATTGAAGTTAGATATACTGAACAAAGAGACTTATGTGCCCTTTTAATGGTGTTAAGTGAAGTGAAAGTTGCTCAGTCATGTCCGACAGTCCATGGACTTCTCTAGGCCAGAATACTGGAGTGGGTAGCCTTTCCCTTCTCCAGGGTATCTTCCTAACCCAGGAATCGAACCCAGGTCTCCCACATTGCAGGCAGGTTCTTTACTAGCTGAGCCAAGAGGGAAGCCCCAAAACAAAACAAAGCATTTATGGATGAACATATCATCCTAATAGAATGACAAATATCTGTATTACTCATACAGATGTATAAAGTGGCTGGGAAAATAAAGAAAAAGGTCAGTATGACAAACCTAGTAATTTGTACATGAGTATTTTTCAATAATAATAATAATAATAATTAGATACCTCTACACAGGTCTGTATTTTCTCTTGTTATCCCAGAACACACAGTGTTTCGACTGGCTTCCCACTCCTGGCGAGATTCCCACTGAAGCCCTACTATGACAATGCAGAGCAGATGATGGTCTGGACCAACATGGCTCCTGAGATTTGAATTTGCACATTGTTGGGGCATCTTTTCTTTGGAGTTCCAAATCCTCCAAACTATTTGGCACTCGAGTATTTAAGCTTGTTTTATAAACACAAGTAAACCAAGCAAAAAAGTCAAGTAACTCTTAGCAGCAAAGCTGTTGATAAATGGCATTTTAAATAGTTTTTACCCCATTGATGGAGATGACTTCAGCTCACTGCTATCTGAAAGCAGTAATAAATATTTATAAGGTACTCCACCGAGGTGTTCAAAACATCACACTGCTCCAAATAGAGTGTAATTTCAGGCTAGAGTAAAACGGGCAGGATAAAAAGTAAATAAAACTAAGCTTCAGACTGGATCACTTGTCTAGTTCTCTGTTCTAAAATAGATATGAGTACTATTTTCCATGTCTACTGCTGGGTCTAACTTCCACATTACTAAAAGTGAAACTACTTCCTGAATTAAGTGGTTAGGAGAATGTTCTTAATCCATCAGGGATAGATAAGACAAGGAGTTCCCATGAGCCCAGGAGTGAAAAGTCCGGGCATTTTTTTCATTCTTTCTGCTGTAATTTGTCTCTTATCAGACTTCCTTAGAAAAATGTTCAGTTCAGTTCAGTTGTTCAGTCGTGTCTGACTCTCTGTGACCCCATGGCCTGCAGCGCACCAGGCCTCCCTGTCCATCACCAACTCCCGGGGTTTACTCAAACTCATATCCATTGAGTTAGTGATGCCATCTAACTTCTTATCCTCTGTCATCCCCTTCTCCTCCTGCCCTCAATCTTTCCCAGCATCAAGGTAAAAAATGTATCCATTAGCAAAAACGTAAGATCTGTTTTTAAAACTTGACAGCCACTTCCCTATTCTGTAGAGCATCATTATAATGGGAATTGTGAAAAGGAGAAATATCTGTTGTCCAATGTATGATGTTATCTGCTTAGCAGTAAGAGACATGCATTCTTGAATGAATAGACAGGTTACAACTGCTACTTCCACTAGTTGAGCACAATTATATTAAAATGTGGGTATTCTTCAGGGAAAACAGTATTTGTCTGGTACACCAGTCAACATTACCAAGATTTTTACTTTATAGTGGAAAAAACTTTTCCCATATAAAAGAATTCAGGCTGCTGATGACCCGTTTTTCTCATGCCATCTCATTATTCATGTAACTTTCCTTGTGACCATTTCTACGTTGGGCAAATAAATGGAATTACTTGAAAACTCTGTTGGATATAATATAAATTGCACACCACCTTTCAGAAGCTGTTTTGAATTCTACCCGTGTCTGGGGAAGAAAAAGGACAAGGTGTGGTGTAGGAAAAAAAAAATTCTTTTCAGTACTGTTTATTTTCACAAGTAACTCCTTTACAGTTCTCTCCTGACTGATGAGATTGTCTTTAAAGATGCAGGCTCTTGGCAACATTATTATTCCGGTCTTCTCAAAGCACATGGTGCCTCTGGGCCTCTCTTCACTGCTGGGGTGTCCAAGCTCCCAAGCGCTTGGCCTCCTTACTGAGCACCCCTCTCATCTGCACTGGCGTCAGGCTCTTCAGCCCCCCTCTCCACCCGCTTTGCGAGTGCTTCTGGTTTGCCTCGAGACCCAGCTCTTCCACATCTGAAGACAGATGCTCTGAATTTTGCCCTTTGGGTCACTTTGTCCTAGATACTTTTTCTGCTAAGAGAAAACTGGCTGTTTTAAGCCCAACACATAAATTTTACTCACCCCCCCCAGCTTGTGAGCATCAGTTCAGTTCAATTCAGTGCTCAGCCGTGTCTGACTCTTTGCGACCCCATGGACTGCAGCACACCAGGCCGCCCTGGCCATCACCAACTCCTGGAGTTTACTCAAACTCATGTCCATTGAGTCAGTGATGCCATTCAATCATCTCATCCTCTTGTCAGTGTGAGCCTGCACAAATACACTGACATGTGTACACATGTACACATTCAGAACCTAGTAACTGGTTGTCATCCCTAATTAAATTGCATTGTGGGAATTCTGTTGTGAATAATTAATAGATTTGTTTTATAGTACAGTATCACCTAGTATTTTGCTATACATGCATTAGCAACACAGTTCTAGGACTAGCTGTCTACTGTCTATAAGATTTTAATTGAATTTATTTGGCTTATTAAAACTTACACTTTCTCCTTCCATCTCATGGTCTCACCCTCTGTTGCTTCATTCTCTTCCATCTTAATCCATATCCCTAACCTTATTTTTGAAACAGTCACTTAATCATTTTTCCAACCAAATGAAAAATTAAAAATGCAAAGACTGGTAATGTTAGACAAGTAATAAAAATAGACATTAGACTAGATATGTAACTTTAAATCTGAAGATAAAATTTACTGGATGTGTACATGTGTATATGTTAAGTTTCTGTGTGTATATATATACATACATATAACATATTACATATGGATACAAATATATGTGACCCCAAGTTGTAAGATTAAATACATTTAAATTATAAAAAATTAAGCCTTCCAAATATGGCAACTTTGTAAAAGGCTTTTGTATTTTTTGTTTATACACTACTAATTTTAAACAGAGGAAGATGACTAAAATTTGGCTTTTTCCATTTTTCAGAAAACATTTATCAAAATATATTTTAAAAAACCACACAGGACACACGAAACAGAAAATAAACAAATATTTTAATGTATTGTTACCTTCCTTTTCATTAGGACACAATCATGGTACTTGAGTCTCTAATATTTCTTTGCTAGTCCTTTAGTTTATGTGTAACTATCCACCTCTCAGAGGTTAACAATTTAAGATAATTATTAAAACAATAATTTACTTAGATATTGATTCTCCCTGAGTATAGGATTAAATATCAAAAACTAAACATAAATTTTATTGATACTTTATATTTTACTTGGCTATCCTAACATTACAAAAATCTAGAATTTTATGATATAATCTTAGAATCTATAAGTATTAAAAGTACATTTGGGATAAAATGGAACTTGGAGTCATATTTCATAATAATGAAGGCACATCATTTTCTATATACTTATGTAGCTCAAATCTTATTATGTATCTAAATGTCTTATATAAGTTTGAATTTTGTCTAAAGTCCTAATATCAATATCTTCATCAATTACTAAGAAAATCATTGTTCATTAGTAAAATGAAGTTTTGTTTAGAAAAGTTAACTTATTTAAATGAACTTTAGTGCCTAAAATTTTAAATAACAGTATTTGGTAAATAAATTTAGTCTTATCATTCTCTATTTTATTACATATTTATTTTCAGTAATAGTATTTACTTCCTATTAGAGTGAGAATCCTGCACTGTGCAGTACAGACTGTTGTATCAATAATTAAGTTACTTAACTGTAATTATAATTAATTGTATTAACAATAATAAATTGTATTAACAATTATAACTAGTAATTTTGTAACTGTCATCAATTAATTAATTGATTCACTTTTAAAAATTAATTAAGTTCACCTTTTAGGATTTCCTTATCTATAAAAAAAGGGCAGTGAACTACATACATATATTGTTTTTAAGTTCTCTTCCAGTTCTACCATAGAATAGTAAAGAGCCAAATTATATAAATTTATACATTTATAAAAGACCTTTTAAAACAATTTCAAAATAACCTTGTGAAATATAACAGTTCTATGTTACAAAACTGTGAACTACTACAATTTACTTTCTCTAAAATCATACTGATTCAGGTCTGAAATATAGTTATTGTATAAATGCTTCTTAGAATATTGAAATAAAGCTAAAATCAAGATGCTGTATTTGAGTTTAATAAACATTATTAGTAATTATTATATAATTTCTCCTAGTGAAGATACATTCCCTTATCACAAAATGACATAAGCCATTTTATTTAATAAGTAAATCTATCTGAGATTTTATTTAATATCTGACTTTGGAAATAATTCCTTTCAAATATGCTTAATTTTAGGGAAAAAAGAAGAGACTTCTAATTTGTCTTAAAAAACAACTTTGAGTATAGTTAACAAATAGATATACTAATTAATTTTATGTTTAAGAAGGGGATCCCAGACACAATGATATTCTCTCACTTAAATTCTCCTTCCCTGAAGGTGTGGTATACTGATCACTAATAGAGTTGTCAAAATAGGAAATTCTTAACACTGATAAAAATAGATTAGCAGCAACACAATAACAGTGTCACTGACAGAACAATAGAACCAGGAGAAAAAAGTAGATCACAATGGTAAAATGAGCAAAAATCAGCCAATGACAACCAAAAGGACTTTTATAATAATGAAAACATTAAAAATTAAGCTTAAAATTGATTACAAATATTTTGTCTCATTTTTCATAAAAGAACTTTAGTGAATGGTGAATGCTTATAAGAGGCAATGAAGTTTAGGTTTATTTACATTTTAGAATCTACTTCTTTACAACATGATTTCTCTTATTAGAGATACAGTTTTGTGAGATAAAACTGTTGAGCACAAGCCCCTCAAAAAAGTTCAGAGAATGCTGACTCAGATTTAACAAAAGCTGACATTCTAAAGAGCATTAAACATTTCTAATCTCACTTGAGGAATAAGTAGGATTAGAAATCAATTAGACATAGTCAAAGTTTAGTTATTTGATTTAGAGATTGGGGTTCATTCCAATCCAGTGTTTGATTAACTGATGTGCAATAGCTCGGCTTGGTGGAACAAAGAATGCCTGCTGCTTGCCTTTGGTCAGAACATCCACAACCTAAAATACACCACAGTAAAATGTATTAGGATTTCAAAGCTATCATACTTAAATACTATTTCTATTCTTAAAACAATTTAAAATGTAATGACTTTCACAGTGAATAACAAAAGGAGAAGTAATAACATCCATTTTCAACATGCAAAATTCAGTACAGTATTTTTAGTTGCTTCACTGAGTTAGTGATTCAATTTAAAAAATATTTCAGAAAGGCATTTTTCCTGATGAAAATAAGGTCATGAAAGAACAAAGTATATGCTACACATACATTTTCAAAGTGAAAATGAAATTTTAGAAAAAAATTTCCTTTTATCAAATTCTGAAAAAAATTTAATTTCTACTTTTAGAGATTGAGCAAAAAATAAAATTAATTTTGTGAAGGCAAAGTGACAAAGGATTTCAGGTTATCACTACTGTAGTGTACCCCTGTCTTCTGTACAAAGACACTGAGTTATACGAGACACAGGCAAGTAATTTATCTTTCATTGTACTACTTAAGGATGAGTTTTAAGAAGTTCTGAGTGTAAATTTGTTAAACAGTTTTGTCAGTCTTGTCAAGTGCATTTAAAATGATCAAGAATTTTTCTAAACTTTTATGCAGTTTTACTGATTTTTTTGAGTTACTTATTTCAAAACTATAAACTATGTCTAATAATAATATTCCTGCTTCTTATCTGAAATAATGACCACCCATTTTAAGGCCACTGAAAGGATCACTAACCTCAGGGAACAGCATCTGAAATAAGAAAATGGCACAGACTCATCATTACTAGAAGTATGTCACAGCAGGAGTAACATAGGACACATCAATTATGTTATAATCCATGAATGATGAGGGGGCCATAGCCATTCATTCAACTTGTTGAAAACATGTATCCTTGCTACATGCCCAAACCAATACAGCCAGAGAACAATCAATAGGAGAAGGAAATTAAATTGAACTTTACCTGTTCTCTAGTGAACCAGCGGGCATCCTCTATTTCATTCTTGTCAACTTTAATTTCTGTAGACACTGCCACAGCTAAGCAACCAATCATTAAGGAGGAGGGCATTGGCCATGGTTGACAAGAGACATACTGAACATGGCCAACTTTGACTCCACTTTCCTCTTCTACTTCTCTCCGAACAGCATCTTCTATGTCTCCCCTAATCAAACAGGGCAAAAGAACAAGCAGCTGATGAACATGCCCTGGACATTTTGTGCTCCAAATGGTTCAAACCTTTGAAAATCACTTTGGACAGAAACCCAGTTCATAGAATCAGAAAGCAGAAGCCTAAAAGTAGATTGGAATTCAAGAAACATTATTTTTTTAAATATATGACTACATACAGAATCAAAATGCCAGGAAACTTTTCATTTCTTAAAGGCCTAAATTTGTTACATTTAAAAAATTGTAACAGCTACAAATATCCAGTACCTACTTACTATTAGCTAAACACTATGCAAACATTTTATGTATTATCTTCTTTATGTGGCTTTTTCCTCACTAAAATCTTGAAACATTTTTCTTATGTTGCCAAACAACTATTACAGATAACACTTTTCCAGAGTTAAAAACCAAATAACACTAAAAGTTTAAAAACAGCATAAAATGAAACTCATTTTCTCTTTCCAAATAATTGTTCTCTAGATAATTACTGACCCAGCTATGATAAAGTGATGCTTATAAATGAATTTATATTTCTGATTTATTAAAATTGAGAATTAGAATAAATGGAATAATTTGTAAGTTAAGGTTATCTGAAAGTTTAGAAATATTCTGTTATTTAAATATAGCATTCTATTTCAAATAGATTGGTAAATTTCCCATATAAAATTATGTTTATTAAAAATATTGAAAAGATAACTCTTACACTAGCATATCTGCAAAACCAAACCTAAATAAATATTAGCATACAGCACATATTAAAAAACCCCTAAAATCAATAATAAAAAAGATGAAACAACCAAAACAAAAACAGACAAAGAATATAAAATATAAAATTCAAGGGGAAAGAAACTGCATGCTTAACACACATCTGAAAAAGACGCTTCATCAGCAGGGAAATGCAAGTTAAAACTTCAATGACATACCACTTCATATCCATCAGAATAGCAAATAAAAATCCTAATATTCCTAACTCTGTAAAGATGAGGAATAACAGACATTTCATGTACTTCAGAGGCAGTGTAAATTGGCAGGGATATTTCAGAAAATAACTTGGCAACATGTGGAAATGATTAAGATGCTCATGGTCTATGAGCTAGCAGCCCTGCTCTCAGATATACACCCTATGGAGGCCAAATGTACACAGGGAGTCACTGCAGTGTTGCTGGTAATGGTAAAAGATGATAGCAGAATGGATTCATAAATGGGAGGCTACATAGCAGTTAAAAAAATGACCTAGAGCTACTAGAGCAAGCATAGTAATTAGGAGCATGGACCTAGAGCCAAACTGCCCAGGTCTGAATGCCTGTCCTATCACTCACTAGCTCTTTGTTCTTGGGCAAGTTATTCAGCCACTATGGTGAAATAGTATCTACTACGTAAAGTTGTATGAAGACGATATGATTTAATATACAGAAAGCCTTTGGAAAAGTTTATATGTTTAGTACTATTATTATCTATCAGTGTAGATTGATACTGGAAATTGAGATTAAACATCTGCTAATTAGATATAGTCATTTATTCCACAAATATTTATTGAATATTTATTGAACTTCTACAACATAGGAGGCATATGCTCTAAGGGTTTGGGATAGAGCAATAAATAAAACAAAGTCCTTGCCTTTATGGAACTTATGTTCCTGTACTAGCAAATAATAAATAAATAAAAAGAAAGGTAGATAAGTAAATACATACTTACATATATACCCTGTGAGGTGCTGATGAGTGCTCTAGGGAAAAGCCAGACTGCATAACAGGGACTGTGAATGTAGGGATATGGGGTTAACTAATTTACTTGGTGCCATCTGGGAAAATCTCTTTGAAAAGGTAACAACTGAGTCTAGTACAGAGGAAGTGATGCCTTGGGTAAGAGCAATATATGAAAAGGCAAAGAATTTTTAAAACAGATGAAATTATTCCACTAGTGACAACAGAAATTATATTATTTAAAACACAGAAAATATTTTAAAATACCCCAGTTTCATAACATGATAGTTCGTCAGAGACTACTTTCAAATGCTGTCCAAAAATTTTTTTAGAAATCATACGTTAAATGGCAATTACTATAAAAATTATACAGAAAAGGCGCACCAGGTTCAATAAATCCAGCGAGGCAAGTAAACATGCCTGGAGGAAATCTCTTCTGCCTGCCTAAAAGACATTTGGTCCCATCGGGATGAATAACTTGCATGATTACCACCGGATCTGTTTAAAAAAATCAGAGGTATGAATGATAGGAAAAAACAATTTAGACTCACTGTGTAAAGTCACTAATAGGATAATACAAATGTGTACCTCCTGTAAGAACAAGACTCTTTTCTAGTTACAAGAGATTATTTCTATCTGCCTAAAGCCAAAGTATTTCAGGGAAAGTAAGCTAAAGAAAGGCCATTTTTGTCTTCTTTCTCATCTCAATAGCATAAAAAAAAGCAAAAGATAAAAATAAAAAATAAACATTAAAAAAATAAGCCTAGCATACTGTAAGTACACAATCAATGTTGATTTGTTGTAAGTATTGTATACTTACAGTATGCTAGGCTTATTTTTTTAATTAGAAAGAAGTTTAAATAACTAATACATAGCATGGCAAAAATTCAAATTTTACCACAGTAAATGTTTCCTTCCATCCAATCCTTGTTGTTTGTTGTTCAGTCACTGAGTTGTGTCTGACTCTTGTGACCCCATGGACTGCAGCACGCCAGGCTTCCCTGTCTTTCACTACCTCTCAGAGTTTGTTCAAACTCCTGTCCATTGAGTTGGTGATGCTATCCAACCATCTCATTCTCTCACCCCTTTCACGTCCTTAACAAAGTGTTTTTAAAAGCTAATATGGCTTGATGGTTAAGTTTAAGCCATTAAAATATTAATTTATTTAAATAATATTCACTGCATTAGTGACTTCTGGAACGATTTGAGAAGTCACTAGTTCAGTGAGTTCACCTCACTAGATTATGACTGAGGATCAGTAATCAAATGTGAAATGCTCTAAGCAGCAAACACCTGTCACTAGGCCATGCGCTTTACTCCGAGGAGACCTCCTCAGGTGTGGCTGGGTCGTCCCTTTTGCGCAGTTTTAAAGGGCTGGTTTATCAGATTTCCAAGTCCACAGCCAATTCAAAGCAGCGATAGGGAGAGAGAAGGTAGAGGCAGACACCAGTAGTATGGAGAAGCTAGCTCCAGGCTGTTTTGGTGATGCCACAAGGAGGTACTGGACTGTGAGGGTATTTTTTTTTCCCTCTCTTCACTAAATGGACCTAGATGGTGGGCTTTTGAAATCCTGTACCTCAATGCATCAAATTCATGCTGACTAACCCAAGGTTAAGAAATGGTCAGTTATGTACAATGTCCTTTACTTAAAAGTCATCAAATTAGGTAATACTTTAATACTTATAGTCTTAATGGTTAAATTAAACATGCTTTTAATAAAAAGGTAAAGCTCCTTAGCAACTCAAAATCTTGGCTTTCCAGAATGTCTTATTCCCTAAGGTTTCCAGATGGCCGAGATTTCACCGTAAAAGAAAAGGCTTACCAACTCTTGGGTATGATGTATTGTGAACACCATGGAGACTAGGACAGTCTTCTTTTAAGCATACTCTTTTATAGCCACCTTCTTCAATTTTAGTTGCATTTCCACAGGTTGGGCAGAACTTATACCGACTGTGCCAGGCGAGAACAGATCTTGCTTGAGCTACAACCCCTATGACAGGAGCAAAAAAGGCTTTAATTCAATGACAAATGGTAAACAAATTAATACATAAGGAAAGAACATTCTTAAGTCATAATAAAGACATGTACTATATTGTAGGTGTGTGATCAAAGGTTTTATTTTCCTGTTTTTGTTATCTGTATATGCCTTTTAAATTAAAAGATTTAAATTCTACAGATGACAAACGAAAATTAGATTTACCTTTAATTTGGATTAATGAAATAAAACTCTCATATAAGATGGATGTACTAACATCCATATACACTGTATTAGTTTAGGCTTTTACCATAGGTGATTTGTAAATTTTGGATATACATGACTAGTGTATACTGACTTTACAATAGTGAAGTTGCTGAGTTGTGTCCGACTCTTGTGATCCTGTGGACTGTAGCCTACCAGGGTCCTCTGTCCATGGGATTTTCCAGCCAACAATACTGGAGTGGGTTGCCATTTCCTTCTCCAGGGGATCTTCCTGACCCAGGGACTGAACTCGGGTGTCCCTCATCATAGGCAGATTTTTACTGTCTGAGCTACCAGGGAAGTCCAGGGAAGACTTTACAGCAGTGACTTTCATAAAAATACACTACAAAGACAGTTCCTAACTTAGATTTGGACCATAAATGAAATATTACTAGGAAACTGTAGGAATCCATCTCTACTTTCCTTGGTGCCTAAGACTACCGGTGTGTGTCACTGTGGAACATATTCTGTTTATAACTGGAAAGTACATAAAATTTTTTTAAATATTGTGTTTACAACTCTTGTGATTAACTTTGTTTATGACAAAAATGCCCAATAGAATAAATCTTAGACTATGTACACCCTGTCTACAACCTTTACCCTGATACTTCAAAAAATAATTAATATGGCCTGACCAAAAATAGTAGAATTGGGGCAATAAGAGTAGAGATGCTACATTTCAAATGCCTGAAAAACTTCTCTCCCCTAAAATAGATTATTTGGTCTAAAGATTTTGAAATAAAATGACCATAAATAGCAATAATGTTTTAAACTGGGAAAAATGAATAAACCATAAATTAAAACAAATGGAACAGTGACATTCAATGAACATAGGCAACATTAAATATCTGCCTGCTCTGTTACTCTGTAATATGTAACTTACCTCAAAGTACCTCCATTATTTCACTCTCATTACAATAAGAAAAGCTAACATTTATTGAGTACTTACTGTGTGTCAAGCACCCAGCAAAGATTTTCACATAC
This sequence comes from Aepyceros melampus, assembly GCA_006408695.1. Taxonomy (NCBI): domain Eukaryota; kingdom Metazoa; phylum Chordata; class Mammalia; order Artiodactyla; family Bovidae; genus Aepyceros; species Aepyceros melampus. The sequence continues at coordinate 34,569 of SJXQ01009604.1, read as the reverse complement.
ATCATCTTATTTAATGTTTAGAGCAACACTATAATGTAGGTACCATTATTACCCTCATTTTTGGCAGGAGGAAACTGAGGCACACAGAGGTTATGGATCTATATAAGGTTACACAGCAGCTGAGTAAAAGAGCCTCAGTTTCCTTACTATTTTTTTTAAGATCTTGTAATACATGCTGCTGCTGCTAAGTTGCTTCAGTCGTGCCCAACTCTGTGCGACTCTCTTTGAAGCTGTATATGTAATTACATGTATATGTAAGAGAAGAAATTTTAAACTCATAGTGTTTTTTCCACAGATGTAGAGAATAAAACATAACACTCCCCATTTTGGGATGAGTGTCTAAGAGGTCTCTGGAAGAGCCTGCCAGGTTACCTAAGGGAAAGTGGACACTGACAAGTGACCCCTTCCTCACTTCCCATTAACTCTTCAGTCTACCATAGTATACCTTCTACTCCTTCTATTCCACGGACACTCCTCTCGTCACATTACCAACAGCTTCATATTACCAAACCAAAGACTCTTAAAAAAAATTCTTTATCTTCATCTTACTCAAACTCTCTGCAGCATTCAATATATTTGACTAGTAACTCCAAGAAACACTTTGCTCTCTTGGTTTCTATGAGCACATTCTCCTGTTCTTACTTGTGGCCATACTGTCAACATCATCTTTGATGGCTCCTTTTCTATCTGACCTTTAAAACTCAGGGGGATTCAGGCGATTCTCAGGTTCCCTTTCTTGCTTGCTCTCAACTTTTTATGCAACCTCAAAATATCCTGGAATTTAAACACCATCATTGTGTTGACAACTCTCATACAGGTATATTCTAGTTCTTTCCTCTTTGTTCCAGATTCTGTTTCCCTTCTCTAAAACTTAACATACCCAAAGATAAAATCTTCATTTATTTGCTTCAAGTTTGTCCTGCTTCCCTTGCTCTACCCATGACTCTGTATTATTTTATCAATAAAGCTTATTAGTATCTACCAAATGATTAAAGTTTCAAACTTAGCAGTCCTTTTAATCTTTCACTTCATTATTATATGAAGCAACTCCATTAACAAGTACTGCTGATTTTCTCTCCAAAATATACCTTGACTGTATCACTTTTCCTCCATCTCTCCTATTATCATCTTAACAACTCAGGCTGTAGTCTATGTTACCGTCATCTCTCTCTCACTTGTAAGTCTCAACCTATGTTCAAGCCCTATCAGTTCTACCTCCGTAATATCTCACAACTCTCCCTTTCTCTCTACTCCACTAATCCAAGCCACTGCATTCCCTTACCTGGGCTACTGTAATCTTCAACCTCCTCTTAACAGGATTCCTGACTTCCACACTTAACTATCTACAGTTCATGAGCTACAAAGCAGCTAGAGTGATTTTTTTTTTTTTAAACACAGGCCAGATTACAACATTTAAATAGAATTTAGGATAAAATCCCTTATTTCTGAGCATGATACACACAACCCCATGTGAACTGGTATAACAAGCAACAGAAAACAAAGCAAAATAGTCAAGGTCTTTGCCAGAGTGTTTAGTGTATAGCAGGCACTCAATAACCATTCACTGAACAATCAAATGAAACCAGTATGCATTAGGGTTAATTCTGGGGAAACTAATCTTGGCTGATTAAAACTGCTGTTACCACCTAGAAGAGTAGTCCTCTAGGTTTAAGAACGTCAGGAAGTTTCTACTGAAGACAGCCTGATTTCATTGCTTCCTAGAAATTGCAGATACATGCAATTCTAATCCAGTATCCAAAATCAGATTATTACCAATACAAGTAAACAAGTGTTCACTTCTTACCAGCTTCTTTTTCTTTCAATTGCAGAAGAGCTGGCATTGGTGGATGAAGAAAATAACAATTTTCATGCCTTTGCTTAAATTCTTCAGCAGCAACAGTATCTATACCTAAAGCAAACCAGGCAACCAACCCATCTTCTTCTTCTTTTGAGACTTCCCCAGCGTAATTAAAAAACTCTTTTTTCATTTCAAGTTCTACTCCAAGGAAAATCAAGGTGATCTTCTCAGGCTGAGCCAAATAATCCTTTATATCTGTGTAGTTCAGCTGACAAAGCCTGACTTCTGGCTGTTGAAAACTTTCTTTATTGCCACCTAGAGTAACCAAGGGACTTAAATCTGAGAAAAGGATATAAACTGTGGCTGGATGGCTTTCTTTTGCTAACAGCCAGTCAGAATTATTTCTTTTTTCACTTTCCGGTCCAGTAGTGTCTTGCTAAAATAATTTTCACATTCTTCCACTTCATTGGTTAGGAACCAAGGCTTCTTCCCACCTTTAGCGTTAGCTAATAAGTTAGTTATATGCTTATAACCCCAAAATTTAGCTATATCCAGTGCAGTCTGTCTTGATTTGTTGACAATGGATCTGTCGCACCTGTGGATGGAAGCAAAAAATAAACCAGCAAACATTTCCTTCAGTATTTACTACAATAAAATTTTCCAGATATACATGATAGTCCCTCTATTTAATAATTACATAACTTCATTTTCTTTTAGAACATAATATATTAATGGAAAGGTTAAAAACCAATCATAAATGACTAAAAGTTAGAAACAGTGGATGTTTAAAATTTCTGGAAAATTATTTGTAAAATAAAAAGCATACATTTTATGTGCTGTAAGGAGATACTAAATTTTTACAAGAAGTTTTCAGTAGTCATAGTGGGCAGATTTACATTTATTTCAGAAAAAAATTAGATTAACTCATTTAACTGCTTGGCTATTAAGTATGAAAAATTAATTACCCAATTGAAAAAGTTGTTTTAAATTAGAAATTATGCTACTATATAACAAGACTGTTCAATGAGTTATTTACAAGCCCAATATTATAAATATGGCTATATGAAAAATTGAAAATACATTATCCATAAATTGTAAACCAGACACTCTCCAGGTGGCACAGCTTAAAATGTTTACCCTTTCTCAAGTAGAAATTGGACAACATCTGGGTGCCCATTCCTTGCAGCATACATTAAAGCAGTCCAGCCATTTTCAGAAGTTTCATTGAGAAGAGATGGAGAATGACTGAGTATTGCTGTTAACTTGGCAATATCTCCTTCTGCAGCTGAATAGTGAAACTGGGATATTATTTCTTGATTCAGACTTCTTTTTATAGAAGACATTTCTTCCTAAAACAGGAAAATAGGAAAAAACTCATTTACAATTGCTTTCTTGTATCAGTGATTGAACATTATCAGAGTGTTGATATAATTAGAACTTAGTTATGGTTTCTAAAACAATATACTCTTAAAAAGGTAACTGTCAAGTGTCATCACAGGATACACTTAAAAACTGTTATCAGTTGAGAAATTTAAATGTAATTCAATATGAAGGATGTATAAAATAATGTATAAAGAACTTTGGTGGAAAAGAGTTGAAGGGAGTGACATCAGTGGGAGGGAGGATAACGTAAAAGATATGACAAACAGGAGAGTGTATTGGAGGCAAACTAGAGGGACTTCAATACAGATTAGGGCATGAGGGGAGTTAAAGTAGATAGAAATAAAGCAGGTGTTTTTAGCAGATGACACGCAGTATTCTCTTAGCTTAAATGATACTAGAAACAGATCTGTCCTCTCAGGGAAATTATGATCCTATTCAAAGAAGTAAGTTCCATGTGAAAAAAATGTACTGCTTTACCTTTCACAGGGATTGATTAATCCATCAGGGATTGATTTTTGCTCATGGTGTGAGGTAAGGGTCATGATACATTTTATCCCAATAGATAAAATCCATTTGAGTCAGGGACATCCTCAAATTTATTGTCTTTGTCCCATTATATTGCAGTATTAGACTTGTCATGAGATGACCATATATTTTTGGATCTATTATTCGTTCTATTGGTCCTTTTGTCTACCCTTGAATCATAGAAGCTTTTAAAATCATTAACTTTGTCTGCTTTGTCACCCTGTTACTTCAGTAAGGAAGAAGTGTTCTATGTGCATGTGCATGCGTGCATGCCAAGGTGTTTGAATCCTGTGCGACTCTGTAGGACCCCATGGTCTGCCACCAAAAGGATCCTCTGTCTACGGGATTCTCCAGGCAGGAATAATGGCGTGGGTTGCCATGCCCTTCTCCAGGGGATCTTCCTGACCCAGGGATCAAAACTAATTGTTCCATATCCTCTAATAAATGCTTCCTAATTGTGGGCTGAATGTGGTAGGGCACAACTACCACTGAATTGTGGTAGGGCACAATTTTGGGGGAAAATAGTTCATATTTCAGTTGTCTATAAACTCCCAAAGTACTTTTTTTTAAGGTATGATTTTTTTTTCCTGTGAAATTCTATTAAGAAAAGATTTGGGATTGTAACTAGGTTTCTACCTTCTGAGAATAACCTACTGAGGCTATAAAGAAAGGTTATAAGTAAATAAGTATAAAGTCACTCAGTCATGTCTGACTCTTTGTGACCCCATGGACTGCAGCCCACCAGGCTCCTCAGTCCATGAGATTCTCCAAGCAAGAATACTGGAGTGGGTTGCCATTTCCTTCTCCAGGGGATCTTCCCGACCCAGGGATCGAACCCAGGTCTCCCGCATTGGAGGCAGACGCTTTAACCTCTGAGCCACCAGGGAAGTCCTAAAGGTTATATAAGCCATAATTTCTGACAGCAGTTGTCTTTAAGGTTCTGACTGCAATTTCGTTTATCAATTGTTTATCAGTAGCAGCATGACAATATTTAAAGAAAAAAACGGGCTGGAGATTAACTTTCTTATTTTGTGTCTGTTCACCTTACCTGTTTATTACCTTTCTGCTACTTATAAATAGGCTAAAACTACTCACAGGAATAGAGACAAAATACTGAAATTCTGTATAGAACTTAAATTAGGGTTGACGTCTGGATTAGAAAACAATTCATTTCTTTTGATTTACCTAGAATTTACTTCACTTTTCTCTTCATATTAAGATTTCTAAATGCATTAAAAACATTATGAATAACAGAAGCTACTTTTCAGGATTTTATTTTGCACTGCTGTATACTGACTCATGTATGGCTTTCCCTTTGAAGTTGCCTTTTCCTTAAAATCATATCATCCAGGTTCTTCAGTTTGGTTTACTATAGGCAATATTTAAGTCATGGTCATTTCCTCACTTCCTCCACAGTCCACTCACTCCTGGCTGACTGCAAAAGTGGCCTCCAAAAATATAGTACCATTCACTACCCACAGTGCAATGTTTATGCATAGGGTATTTTCAGGAGAAAAGAGTAGAAAATGTATACTTCCCCCCTTACGCTTTCTCGCCAGAAAGGCCGTCTAGAACAGAATCATTACTCATTGCAGAAGAGCACACAAAGTCTAAAGTCCAGCTCTACTGTTCGATTTACTTTTTCATCTCTCCACAGGTTCTTCTGAAGACAGGGTGTTTGAAGGCAGGATGAGGTGATTCAGTTAGCCTAATGCTGCCCTTGCTTTCCAAGAATATGGACGCTCCTCAGAGACGGTTTTAAAGTATCTTGACTTTAAAGAGTCTCACACCTTGAGCCAAACCAACACCCAGTTTTATGGGTGTGTGGACCAGGGCCCCTGACTGGTCCAAGGCCACATGGCTCAAGAGATAGGGCAGATCTCACAAACAACTTTGTCACTGCGGTCACCGACACGAATTTCTGGGGCATTCCCGAGGGCCAGCTCACCTACCAAACGCCCTCCTCCCCGCCCCACGCACGGTCTCCCCAGCGTCTCCAAGTTCCTTGAACGTCTGTTGCGTGCCAGGACTGTGAGAATTCTTTAAACATAGTGAAGGGAACCCACAGCGAATCCCCACCTCACAGACGGCGCTGGGTCGGCTGCGCGCCCAGCCCCCTTCCGGAAGCCCAGGCTCTTAAGTCCACACCTGCGTCCGCGCCCTAGCGAGAGGCTGCGCCACACCACCCAACAGCGCAGGGCCCGTCAGCGCGGAGACGGAAAGAGCACAGAGAACTGGTTACCAGCTCCAGAAGGGGCCCTGGGCCTGCCAGCTCGTCGCTGCTGCTACTAATCCACAGGTGACCACAGTGAGGACACCGGGGTTTGTAGTCCAAGAGCCGGGGAAACCCCACACGCCGGCGCCGGATGGAGCCTGGCGAACTTCCGGTGAAGGGCAGGTGTCCGCGCACGGCTTTATGGGAGATGTAGTTCGAAGGTCACACACCGAAGATGAGAGAAAGCTGGGGGCTGGCGGGTGGAGGCGTTGGGAAGCCAGGGCTTGAAGTCCAGCGGTGAGGACAGGCTTCCTAGCGGTGAGTGAAGGTCTGTTTTGTTTTGTTTTCCGCCGTGGGACCGAGGTGTCTAAAGCGACGAAACCTGTAGGTCTGTGAGAAGTTTTGAGTTCTCCAGAATTTCACACCCAGCCCCCACAAGCTTCTTTCATGTATAGTTCAGTGCATTGGAGTGTTCAAAGCATTCTTTCGTGATTAAACAAATGTGGAATATTGGCTGGACGAAGTCGTTCCAGTGTAGAACCTTAAACGAGTTGTTGGCCTCTGACCCTCAGTCTCCTCTTTTGAGAAATGGTCCCATGTATTGATGCCTACCTCATTCAGTACTCCTCTAAAAAGTTTACTTCAGTCGCCTACACCACCTCCTTGGGTTGCTATGAAATTGAGGATAAAGTATGCAAAGACTTTAGGACAAGTGCGAGGTCTGCAGCTAGTACACACAACACAATTATTATTGTTGCTGTTATTTAATTTGCTGTGTTGTCATGCTCCAAAACCTACTCAGGTCAAGTGATTTGTGATTTACAAAGCTCTGCATTGTTAGCCTTCTAATTCCCAGATTAGGTGTTTTTTTTTTTTTCTTTACTAAATTGCCCTTTTGGCATTCGGTAACAGATAAGGAGTCTCGAGGTAGACCATTGCTTCCTGCCCCGATTGTAGGCATTGGAAGTTCCTTTTCTCAGTGAAGTTTTTGCGTGCCCACTCACATTGTACTCTCATAACTACTTTTTTTTTTTCCAACTTTGTTTCTTTCTCTGAGTAGTTGTTTTCAGTCTTTAATGATTTTAATGATGAAGCAGGATATCAGAAATACTAAATTTAGTCAACTCACTTGGAATACCAAATCTCTGTATTCATACCTATCTTAAGTAAGTTAACAAATGCACCTATATTAATCAACTAGTGTAAATAAGGGCTTCTCTAGTGGCGCAGATGGTAAAGAATCTGCCCACAATCGCGGGAGATGCCAGTTCGGTCCCTGGGTCGGAAAGATCCCATGGAGAAGGGAATACCTACACACAACAGTATTCTTGAGGCTTCCCTGGTGGCTCAGACCTTAAAGACTCTGCCTGCAGTGCCAAGAGACCAGGGTTCGACGTTTGGGTAGGAAGATCCCCTGGTGATGAATACATAGTCTTCCTTCCCGTCCTTTGGATTCTTTTAAAATGAATTCCAGACATCATATTATTTTATTGATAAGTATTTAAGGTTAAGCTTTCTGGAATTATGAATATATCTAAATTATAAAAGGGTTTTTAAAAAGAACATTATTGCAAAATGATTAGTACTAAAATGTTACTGTATAGGAACTAAAAAAGCCTCTTGATGAAAGTGAAAGAGGAGAGTGAAGAAGTTGGCTTAAAGCTCAACATTCAGAAAACTAAGATCGTGGCATCTGGTCCCATCATTTCATGGGAAATAGATGGGGAAACAGTGGAGACAGTGTCAGATTTTATTTTTTTGGGCTCCAAAATCACTGCAGATGATGACTGCAGCCATGAACTTAAAAGACGCTTACTCCTTGGAAGGAAAGTTACCACCAACCTAGATAGTATATTCAAAAGCAAAGACATTACTTTGCCAACAAAGGTCCGTCTAGTCAAGGCTATGGTTTTTCCAGTGGTCATGTATGGATGTGAGAGTGGGACTATGAAGAAAGCTGAGCACTGAAGAATTGATGCTTTTGAACTGTGGTGTTGGAGAAGACTCCTGAGAGTCCCTTGGACTGCAAGGAGATGCAGCCAGTCCATCCTAAAGGAGAGCAGTCCTGGGTGTTTATTGGAAGGACTGATGCCAAAGCTGAAACTGGCCACCTCATGCGAAGAGCTGATTCATTGGTAAAAAAAAAAACCTTAATCCTCGGAGGGATTGGGAGCAGGAGGAGAGGGGACGACCGAGGATGAGATGGCTGAATGGCATCACTGACTTGATGGAGTTCACTTGGGTGAACTCCGGGAGTTGGTGATGCACAGGGAGGCCTGGAGTGCTGCGATTCATGGGGTCGCAAAGAATCGGACATGACTGAGGAACTGAACTGAACTGAATATCATAAAGGAGACACTCAATGTCAAATTTAATTGTCTTAAATTTTATTTTATATTTTACAATTGATTTGCTGAAATCAAGACTAAACAGTCTCCACATTACATTTGATGTTTTTCTGTATGTAGATTACCCTTTAATTTTTACATTGCAGACTATTTGTTAAAAAACAATAATTCTGTAGAATTTCACACATTCTGAATTTTGCAAATTGTATGGATACATATGATGTCCCCTCTCTCTCTCTCTCTCTCTCTCTTTTTTTTTGGTAAGCTGATAGTTAAATCTACAGACTATTCAGATTGCAGGATTTTTGTTTTTTCTCTGGAAAAGACTTGATAGGTGTTATTGTTTACTTCCTATTGCATAGCTTTAAGAAGCATTCATTATCTGGTTATCTTCTGTCATGTTATGATTTGATTTTGAGGTTCAGATGTTGTCAACCTGATAAAGTTTATGATAAAGAGCGTAAATTTTCTTGTCACCTCTTCAGCTAATAGTTTTAGCAACCGCTGATGATTGCTGTCTATGTCCATTATGTCATTGTTATTGTTGTTCAGTCACTAAGTTGTGTCCAACTCTTTGTGACCCCATGAACTGCAGCACACCAGGCTTCCGTGTCTTTCACTATCTCCTGGAGTTTTCTCAAACTTACCTCCTTTCAGTCAGTCATGTCATTCAACCATCACATCCTCTATCACTCTTTCTCCTCTTGCCCTCAATCTTTCCCAGTATCAGGGTCTTTTCTAATGAGTCAGCTCTTTGCAGAGGTGGCCAAAATATTGGAGCTTTAGCATCAGTCCTTCCAATGACTATTCAGGGTTGATTTCCTTTAGGATTGATTAGGTTTGATCTCCTTGCTGTCCAAGGACTCTCAAGAGTCTTTTCCACCATCACAGTCCGAAAGCATGTGTTCATTTCATTCATTTCAGTTCAGTTCAGTTCAGTCGCTCAGTCGTGTCCAACTCCTTGCGACCCCATGAACCACAGCAGGCTAGGCCTCCCTGTCCATCACCAACTCCTGGAGTTCACCCAAACTCATGTTCATTGAGTCAGTGATGTCATCCAACCATCTCATCCTCTGTCATCCCCTACTTCTCCTGCCCCAATTCCTCCCAGCATCAGGGTCTTTTCCAATGAGTCAACTCTTTGCATCAGGTGGCCAAAGTATTGGAGTTTCAGCTTCAGCATCAGTCCTTCCAATGAACACCCAGGACTGATCTCCTTTAGGATGGACTGGTTGGATATCCTTTCAGTCCAAGGGAATCTCAAGAGTCTTCTCCAACATCACAGTTCAAAAGCATCAATTCTTTGGTGTTCAGCTTTCTTTATAGTCCAACTCACACATCCATATGTGACTACTGGAAAAACCATATCCTTGACTAGATGGACCTTTGTTAAGTTACAAAATGGTAATCTTATTTGATCATTAATTCTTCATTTACTAACAGAAATTCTTTTATAATAAAAATAAACTTTACATCATTAAATATTTATACAGTTTTTATAGGAAAAGTAAGGTAAATGGTGATTTTCTCCTGTATTTCCTAGTTTTCAGAATGTGTTAATTCCCTTGTCATCTTCTAGTTTTTAATTATATTTATGAACTTATACTGGAGAAGGAAATGATAACCCACTCCAGTATTCTTTCTTGGAGAATCCCATGGACAGAGGAGCCTGGTGGGCTACAGTTTAGAGTATCGCAGGTGTCAGACATGACTTAGAAGCCAAACCACCACCAGATGAACTCATGGATGTTAACATTTTTCATACATTTCTAAAATGTTTATTATTTTTATGCTCAAATTCTTTCTTATTTGGCCAGTGGGAACTGAGTGGGTTCTGAGTTCTTTTGACCAGGCAACTATAGTGCTTGATAGTTTACTTTCTTTCTGGCATAACAAAGTTTTTAGACTCTTCTTGTGGATACTCTGTGCAAACCTAGAATCAGCCCTTTCTCCTAGGTGCATTGGTTCCTTTTAGTAAAAAATGGTATTTAGATAGCACAGCCTTTGTACTTGGGTGATTGTTGCTAATGTGGTGCTGAATACTTCTCTGCATGTAATGTATTTTTTTAGAGAAGGTTATAGATCCTGTCCAATAGGCATTTATATTCCAGGAGCAATAATGTGCCAACACAGATTCTAATGCCATAATGTTTTCACTTTATTACTTTCTCATTTAGAAACTTAAAGATTCCTCGATACCTCAGATAAAAAGTTGAAATTCTTTAGCCTAGCATTAGATACCTTCCTTAACATGGACCCAGTGTGTATATTTAGCTGTATTTTCCCAAGAATATTCTGTATAAACTGTCTCTGATCCTGCCAAACTGACTTATAACTGACTTTGATATCTCTTACTCTTTCTTACCTCAGTATTTTTGTTCATGCCACTTTTCCTAACTTAAATGTTTTCCCTTAACTAAATCCAACCCATTTCTCAAAGCTGGCTCAAGTTCCTCTTCTCTTGTGTTTTTTTAGATCCTTCTTGAGCATATTTTTATCAGTTGACCATCAACATTCCTTTCTCCTTGCCACTTCAGCATTGGCTAGCCCATCTTCTAGTTGCCAGCAACTGTATTGTTTTGTTTTTGGCCTGAGGGCTTTTTTTCTCGTCACCACTTTGTCTTCCTACTCAGTAGGTCAGCGATACCAGTTAATTAATATTGCCTGGGAACAGCCTTAGCTAATTACTGACATGAGTGAGTGTATAAATTTCTCAGCCTTTCTTGCTCTTTCACTACCCTGTTCTAGACTTGCTACCAGATTCCTCCAGTAGGATTAGGTTCTTTTTATCTATAGTGGACACTTGATTAATAACCAGTTCATTATTACCTACTTTCCCTTCCTTGTCTCACTTTCTCCCTCTCTTACAATTGTTTCCTCCTTTATAACCAGTTTCATGAATTGGGGAATCTTTGTCTCAGAATTTACTTGTGGGAAAAACTAAACCAAGACAAGATATTTCCTTGTTTGAATTCTTAACCTCTATCATATAATGGTTAAGTTTCTTTGCATAACTTGAGACGATCATAAACCATCATTAAGTAAATAAATCACTATTACCACTCATTCTGGATCACATTATTTTTTGTTGTATATCTTAGGGTCAGTGTTATTGCATATCCATGCATGAAATTTGGATTGATGCCTTTGAGTCACATAATTTGGTGTTTAAATTTAAAATCACTCTTTTCTCTCTGTTCATCCATTGTATTACTTTCCAAAATTGTTTATCACTCACTATTACCAGACCTCTAAGACCTCATGGCATTGCCTTTCTTTGGGATTGGAATGAAAACTGACCTTTTCCAGTCCTGTGGCCACTGCTGAGTTTTCCAAATTTGCTGACATATTGAGTGCAGCACTTTCACAGCATTATCTTTCAGGATTTGAAATAGCTCAATAGGAATTCCATCACCTCCATTAGCTTTGTTTGTGTGATGCTTCCTAAGGCCCACTGAACTTCACATTCCAGGTTATCTGGCTCTAGATGAGTGATCACACCATCGTGATTATCTGGGCTGGGAAGATCTTTTTTGTACAGTTCTTCTGTGTATTCTTGCTGCCTCTTCTTAATATCTTCTGCTTCTGTTAGGTCCATACCATTTCTGTTCTTTATCGAGCCCATCTTTGCATGAAATGTTCCTTTGGTATCTCTAATTTTCTTGAAGAGATCTCTAGTCTTTCCCATTCTGTTGTTTTCCTCTATTTCTTTGCATTAATCGCTGAAGAAGGATTTCTTATCTCTTCTTGCTATTCTTTGGAACTCTGCATTCAGATGCTTATATCTTTCCTTTTCTCCTTTGCTTTTTGCTTCTCTTCTTTTCTCAGCTATTTGTAAGGCCTCCTCAGACAGCCATTTTGCTTGTTTGCATTTCTTTGCCATGGGGATGGTCTTGATCCCTGTCTCCTGTACAATGTCATGAACCTCATTCCATAGTTCATCAGGCACTCTATCAGATCTAGGCCGTTAAATCTATTTCTCACTTCCACTGTATGATCATAAGGGATTTGATTTAGGTCATACCTGAATGGTCGAGTGGTTTTCCGTACTTTCTTCATTTTAAATCTGAATTTGGCAATAAGGAGTTCATGATCTGAGCCATAGTCAGCTCCCGGTCTTTTGTTGACTGTATAGAGCTTCTCCATCTTTGGCTGCAAAGAATATATCAATCTGATTTCGGTGTTGACTGTCTGGTGATGTCCGTGTGTAGAGTCTTCTGTTTTGTTGTTGGAAGAGGGTGTTTGCTATGACTAGTGTATTTTCTTGGCAAAACTCTATTAGTCTTTGCCCTGCTTCATTCTGCATTCCAAGGCCAAATTTGCCTGTTACTCCAGGTGTTTCTTGACTTCCTACTTTTGCATTCCAGTCCCCTATAATGAAAAGGACATCTTTTTGGAATGTTAGTTCTGAAAGGTCTTGTAGGTCTTCATAGAGCCATTCAACTTCAGCTTCTTCAACATTACTGGTTGGGGCATAGACTTGGATAACTGTGATATTGAATGGTTTGCCTTGGAAACGAACAGAGATCATTCTGTCTTTTTTGAGATTGCATCAAGTACGCATTTGGGATTCTTTTGTTGACCATGATGGCTACTCCATTTCTTCTGAGGGATTCCTGCCCACAGTAGTAGATATAATGGTCATCTGAGTTAAATTCACCCATTCCAGTCCATTTTAGTTCGCTGATTCCCAGGATGTTGACGTTCACTCTTGCCATCTCTTGTTTGATCACTTCGAATTTGCCTTGATTCATGGACCTGATATTCCAGGTTCCTATGCAATATTGCTCTTTACAGCATTGGACCTTGCTTCTACCACCAGTCACATCCACAGCTGGGTATTGTTTTTGCTTTGGCTTCATCCCTTCATTCTTTCTGGAGTTATTTCTCCACTGATCTCCAGTAGCGTGTTGGGCACCTACTGACCTGGGGAGTTCCTCTTTCAGTATCCTATCATTTTGCCTTTTCCTACTATTCATGGGGTTCTCAAGGCAAGAATACTGAAGTGGTTTGCCATTCTTTTCTCCAGTGGACCACATTCTGTCAGTAAAGTAATGCTCAAAATTCTCCAAGCCAGGCTTCAGCAAAATGTGAACTGTGAACTTCCTGATGTTCAAGCTTGTTTTAGAAAGCCAGAGGAACCAGAGATCAAATTGCAACATCCACTGGATCATCAAAAAAGCAAGAGAGTTCCAAAAAATATCTATTTCTGCTTTATTGACTATGCCAAAGGCTTTGACTGTGTGGATCACAATAAACTGTGGAAAATTCTGAAAGAGATGGGAATACCAGACCACCTGACCTGCCTCTTGAGAAATCTGTATGCAGGTCAGGAAGCAACAGTTAGAGCTGGACATGAAACAACAGACTGGTTCCAAATAGGAAAAGGAGTACATCAAGGCTGTATATTGTCACCCTGCTTATTTAACTTATATGCAGAGTACATCATGAGAAATGCTGGACTGGAAGAAACACAAGCTGGAATCAAGATTGCCGGGAGAAATATCAATAATCTCAGATATGCAGATGACACCACCCTTATGGCAGAAAGTGAGGAGGAGCTAAAAAGCCTCTTGATATATTGTCACCCTGCTTATTTAACTTATATGCAGAGTACCTCATGAGAAATGCTGGACTGGAAGAAACACAAGCTGGAATCAAGATTGCCGGGAGAAATATCAATAATCTCAGATATGCAGATGACACCACCCTTATGGCAGAAAGTGAAGAGGAGCTAAAAAGCCTCTTGATGAAAGTGAAAGAGGACAGTGGAAAAAGTTGGCTTAAACTCAACATTCAGAAAATGAAGATCACGGCATCTGGTCCCATCTGTATCATTAAATGTAACTAAAACATTGAATCCAGTCTTAGTGAATATGCAACAACATTCTACTCAGCATTCTAGTCTTTTATCTGGAAGCACTTTCTTTACCTAGTTAATACCTCTTTGAGTAACTGTGCTCTTCCTGGACTCTAGTACTTTGCTCATTGTTCTCTTTTTATGTAATCTCAACCATATGGCAACTTCATTGTTTATACTTCCAGTATAGACTTAACTTCTCAATGACCTATATATCCAACTACCTCTTCAATATTTCCATTTTTTTCTATATGAATCATCATATACCCAACATATAGAAAATTAAATTTATCCTTATCTGTCAAAGACTATAGCTTGTTTCTACTGGAATAGGTGTTGAAAAACAGACATCCTTAGCTGACAAAGGTCCATATAGTTAAAGCTATGATTTTTCCAGTAGTCATGTATGGATGTGAGAGCTGGACCACACCAAAGAATTGACACTTTCAAATTGTGGTGCTGAGGAAGACTCTTGAGAGTTCCTTCAACTGCAAAGAGATCAAATCAGTCAGTCCTAATGGAAATAAGCCCTGAATATTCATTGAAAGGACTGATGCTGAAACTGAAGTTCCAATACTTAAGCAGCCTGATTCAAAGAGCCAACACATTGGAAAAGCCCTGATTCTGGGAAAGATTGAGGGCAGGAGGAGAAGGGGGCAACGGAAGATGAGATGGTTAGATAACATCACTGAATCAATGGACATGAACTTGAGCAAACTCTGGGGGACAGTGAAGGACAGAGGAGCTTGGCATGCTGCAGTCCGTGGGGTCTCAAAGAGTCAGACATGTCTTACTGACTGAACAATAGCAACAATACTTCTGAATGAAATGTAGAATGGTGATTGGCTTCCCAAGTGACACTAGTGCTGAAGAACCCATCTGCCAATGCATGAGACATGGATTTGATCCATGGATTGGGAAGATCCCCAGGAGGAGCCATGGCAACCCACTCCAGTAATCTTGCCTGGAGAATCCCAGGGACAGAGGAACCTGGAGGGCTACAGTCCTTAGGCTCACAAAGAGTTGGACATGACTGAAGCATGTACACACACACTTGCAGAATGGTTGTTATTGGTGGATGATAGATGAGGAAAATGAGAAGAGGTTGGTCAAGTGTTGAAAAATTCCAGTTAACACATAAGTTTTAAGCATCTAATGCAGAGCATTGTGATTATAGTTAACAATCCTGTTGTGTACTTGAAAGTTGTTAAGAGTATAAATGTTCTTACTACCAAAAAAAAAAAAAAAAGAATGTTAATTATATGGCATCATGAAAGTGTTAGTTAAACCATGGTGGTAATAATTTTGCAATATATAATTGTATCAAGTCAACAAGGTGTACACTTAAACTTAAAATTCTTAAGTTTAACTCTTAAAATTATTGAGAAATATATTTGACACATAAATCAACTTAAACTTTGATTTATGTGTCAAATATAGCCAATAAAGCTGGAATAATTTTTGTGTGTGTGCCATTCTGATGCTTTCTCCTTGGGTCAATAAAGAATTTTGAAATTTAAAAGAAATAAGAGAGCCTAAGTACTTGGAGAAGAACTGTTCTTTCTTTACTGAGGATCCATGCTGCTGCTGCTAAGTCACTTCCGTCGTATCCAACTCTGTGTGACCCCATAGATGGCAGCCCACCAGGCTCTGCAGTCCTGGGGATCCTCCAGCCAAGAACACTGGAGTGGGTTGCCATTTCCTTCTCCAATGCATGAAAATGAAAAGTGAAAGGGAAGTCGCTCAATCGTGTCCGACTCTTTGCGACCCCATGGACCGCAGCCTACCAGGCTCCTCTGTCCATGGGATTTTCCAGGCAATAGTGCTGGAGTGGGGTGCCATCGCCTTCTCCGACTGAGGATCCATAGATATATTATTAAACTATGAGGATTAAAAAGACAAAGAAAAAAGAAAAGTAGGGTTATTTATTTGATACAGTTATAAATACATTCAATTATTTATTAGTCATCTGCTCTTATTATCACATTGCTATACTAGAGGAGGGATATATTGTATAACAATATTTAATGAAATAATTTATGTATACTCCATAAATACATATTTTGTACTTATTGTATGAAAAGTGCTACACAAGATAGACAATTTTAAAAAGTGAAAGTGAATCAGACACAAACATTGCCTCTAAAGACTTTTAGTGGCATAGGTTTTTGAAGCAAATACAACTGGAGAAACTAGAAAACTTACTACTTGATTGCTAATTCCGTGGTGCTAGAAAATGTCTTCCCTAATGTGGTTTCCATTGACCCGTTGTCTTAATCAATTCAGTCAGTGGAAAAAACTAGTCAACATTACATCTTAGAGGTGAGCAGAATTATCCAAGGTTAATTCATAATGAGATTAAATCTTTATAAATTATTCAGTAGTTATTACATTTCTAATGAAAGATAATATGGATTGTTTTATTTCTTAGAATGTATACCTATGACTACAATCCCTCCCTATAAAGAAGACAATGTTACGCTTATACTTCCCTCTTTTATGTTATTAATGTCACAGTTTACCTATTTTTATGTTGTGTATTCCTTAAATTATAGTAGTTATAGTTATTTTTATCACCATTTTCCTTTAATCTTTATACGCAGTTAAGTGGTTGACAAGCTATTTAATGGAAAAAGTAAAGTCTGTTCAAAAAATAGTAATGGGAGAAGTTAATGTAGACAAGCAGAAGAGTGAAGTTTGGACTCTACCATATACATATAAATAATAATAATTCCAAGCATTCACATAACTAAGTTTAAGAGCTAAAGCTATAAAACTCTTACAAGAAAACATAGGAGCAAATATTCACAATCTTAGGTTTGGCAGTGATATCTTAAATATGACCCCAAGAGCACAAATGGCAAATCAAAACAGATAAATTGAACACAATGAAAATTAAAGAAAGTGTAATGGTGTTCCTAAATTAAGGTTACACAATGTAAATTCTTATAAATTGTAGGTAAACAGAATCCTTACATCCTAACCATTTAGATGGTAAATTTTTTCTATAATATATTGAATATGACCTGTTTTAATGTTTGTGTTTTTTATTTGAAAAATATGTACAATTCTTTAGGATCATTCTAGATTTAGACAAGCAATCCAACATGCTTTCCCCCAGGTCTTACACTTACATGTGTCTAAAACTTTGTTCCCTTTAATGTTGATGTGTGTTCTAGATGGTACAAGGTATACCCGACTACCTCTGTTGCAACCTGTATCATTCTTTTGTTTAAAGTATTTCTGTGATTCCTTGAGAGATTCTACCTATATATAGTGATGAACCCTTAAAATCCCTTTCCTGTGCAATACCAAATGCCTGTGCAAATGCCAAAGCCTTTGACTGTGTGGATCACAGTAAACTGTGGAAAATTCTGAAAGAGATGGGATACCAGACCACCTGACCTGCCTCTTGAGAAATCTGTCTGCAGGTCAGGAAGCAACAGTTAGAACTGGACATGGAACAACAGACTGGTTCCAAATAGGAAAAGGAGTACGTCAAGGCTGTATATTGTCACCCTGCTTATATAACTTATATGCAGAGTACATCATGAGAAACGCTGGACTGGAAGAAACACAAGCTGGAATCAAGATTGCTGGGAGAAATATCAATAATCTCAGATATGCAGATGACACCACCCTTATGGCAGAAAGTGAGGAGGAGCTAAAAAGCCTCTTGTTGAAAGTGAAAGAGGAGAGTGGAAAAGTTGGCTTAAAGCTCAACATTCAGAAAACGAAGATCATGGCATCTGGCCCCATCACTTCATGGGAAATAGATGGGGAAACAGTAGAAACAGTGTCAGACTTTGTTTTTTTGGGCTCCAAAATCACTGCAGATGGTGACTGCAGCCATGAAATTAAAAGGCGCTTACTCCTTGGAAGAAAAGTTATGACCAACCTAGATAGTATATTCAAAAGCAGAGACATTACTTTGCCGACTAAGGTCCGTCTAGTCAAGGCTATGGTTTTTCCTGTGGTCATGTATGGATGTGAGAGTTGGACTGTGAAGAAGGCTGAGCGCCGAAGAATTGATGCTTTTGAACTGTGGTGTTGGAGAAGACTCTTGAGAGTCCCTTGGACTGCAAGGAGATCCAACCAGTCCATTCTGAAGGAGATCAACCCTGGGATTTCTTTGGAAGGAATGATGCTAAAACTGAAGCTCCAGTACTTTGGGCACCTTATGCGAAGAGTTGACTCATTGGAAAAGACCCTGATGCTGGGAGGGATTGGGGGCAGGAGGAGAAAGGGACGACCGAGGATGAGATGGCTGGATGGCATCACGGACTCAATGGACGTGAGTCTGAGTGAACTCCGGGAGTTGGTGATGGACAGGGAGGCCTGGCGTACTGCGATTCATGGGGTCGCAAAGAGTCGGACACGACTGCGCGACTGAACTGAACCTGTGCAATACCAAAAATGATAATTATTCTATTATTAGTAAGCTGAGAAGAGATTGGGGTATTAAAAATAATTATTTTAATACTTTTTGCCAGTGTTCACTGCTCCTTTACTTCAACATTAGCCAGTAACAGATTTAACAAGGGTTATAAAACGAACACATTGCTTCTTAGGATATGGTGAATGACAAGTGGATGCTCTCAGAACTATACAAAATAATCTCTACATGAATTTCATGCTTGAAAAAATGGAAAGTCTGAGGGAGATCCATAGCTATTAACTGAGTTTCTTAAAACTTAGAAGCATAATCTGTAGAGGAATTAGAGCAAGTCATTTAGAAAGGGTGCTTGGCAGTTATGAATATATGTGGAACACATAATGCCTTGGCATTGTTTGAAAGTAGATTCCTAACTTGGCATCCAGGCCTTCTGTTGTCAAGCATGCTTGATATTGTAAATCCCTACTTGTGAGCATGGCTATTCAAAGAGGCTGAAATATAAAAATGACTTGCAAATCACCATTTGGGGTTTACATTGCAAAATAATTAAATTTACAAACATAGCCAAGTTAGTATTTTCTGTCTGATTGTTTTGGTTTTAAAACAAAATATGCTTCATGTGGGCATGTAGGCAATGTATAAAAGATTAAGCTATGAATGAATCCTGATTACATACACTTTTTAATAAAGTATCATTATACTCCATGGGGTCGCTAAGAGTCAGACACGACTGAGCAACTTCATTTTCAATTTTCACTTTCATGCATTGGAGAAGGAAATGGCAACCCGCTCCAGCATTCTTGCCTGGAGAATCCTGGGGATGGGGGAGCCTGGTGGGCTGCTGTCTATGGGGTCGGTCGCACAGAGTTGGACACGACTGAAGTGAGTTAGCAGCAGCAGCAGGAGGGTAGCCTGCCAGGCTCCTTTTGTCCATGGGATCTTCCAGGCAAGAATAGTGGAGGTAGTTGCCATTTCCCCCTCCAGTGGATCTTCCGGAACCAGGAATTGAACCCATCTCCTGCATTTCAGGCAGATTATAACCTGCTGAGCTATTGGGCAAGCTATAATATGTATGTATATACATGCTGTTGAAGAATAATTATAGCAGCTTTGAAGCATCCTAAATAAACCTTCAGACTAGGTTAGTTTATTTTATGGTTAGCATATTTACCATAATTATTTTGTATCTATTTTCCCTTTTGTTTAGAACAGTTTTAGGTTCATAGCAAGATTGAGGGAATGGTACACAGTTCTTGTATAGCCCTTGCTTCTATACATTCATAGCCTCCCCCACCATCAACATCCCCACCAGAGTGGTACATTTGTTAAAACTGATCAACCAACATTAATGTATCATTATCACTCAATGCCTATCATTTACATTACAGTTCATTCTTGGTGTCATGCATTTTATCAGTATTCCGGTTTGATGACTCTCCACAACACTGGAGACTAATAACAAATTGGAACAAAGGACTCAGCAATCTAAAAACAGGTGCATTAAAGACTAAACAAGTGAAAAAGGCAGTTAAATAAGTTTTAACTGTAGGAAACTAAAATTTTGTACAAGAAATGTAATCATACTATGCTGTTTCTCTCAGCAGTGAAATTTTATTTACATAAGCAAAACATGAATACTTACTAGCAAATAAAGAAAATTGTCATATAATTAATATTAAAATGTTAAAGGCCAGAGGAAATTGAGGTGGGGAATGAGGAGTTAAATTCTCAACTGTGGTAATAGAACACCAGATGTAGAAATGTGACACATGGATTGAGCAACTGCAATTTCTTCAAGTATTTCTAGCTCTAGATTTAAATAGTAGTGTTTAAAAGATCTAAAATAAATGAATAAAAGGCTTTTAGTAGTATAATTCACTTCAAGATTAAAGAATCCTTTCAGCAGTCTCATATGCTTCTAGGATTCTACCTAGAGGTAAGTCAGTGAACACACAGAGTGACATATAGAGTTCAGAACTGGCTTGAACACTCCCTTCATTTTCATACAAGGACAGGGAATATTTTCTGTCTCTGACTCAACCAATCACTGTATCAGAATTTCACCTGAAATGGAGAAGTATTATATTAATCCAAAAATGAATTGCAATTGCATGTAATCCTCTTTTTCATGAACTAGCAAACATTATATCAGTCAGTTCAGTTCAGTCGCTCAGTCATGTCTGACTCTTTGCGACCCCATGAATCACAGCATGCCAGGCCTCCCTGTCCATTACCAATTCCAGGAGTTCACCCAGACTCACATGTTTCGAGCTGGTGATGTCATCCAACCATCTCATCCTTGGTCGTCCCCTTCTCCTCCCGCCCACAATCCCTCCCAGCATCAGAATCTTTTCCAATGAGTCAACTCTTCGCATGAGGTGGCCAAAGTACCGGAGTTTCAGCTTTAACATCAGTCCTTCCAATGAACACCCAGGACTGATCTCCTTTAGAATGGACTGGTTGGATCTCCTGGCAGTCCAAGGGACTCTCAAGAGTCTTCTCCAACACCACAGTCCAAAAGCATCAATTCTTCAGCACTCAGCTTTCTTCACAGTCAAATTCTCACATCCACACATGACCACTGGAAAAACCATAGCCTTGACTAGATGGACTTTTGTTTGGTAAAGTGATAACTCTGCTTTTGAATATGCTATCTCAGTTGGTCATAACTTTCCATCCAAGGAGTAAGCGTCTTTTAATTTCATGGCTGCAGTCACCATCTGCAGTGATTTTGGAGCCCAAAAAATAAAGTCTGACACTGTTTCCACTGTTTCCCCATCTATTTGCCATGAAGTGATGGGACCAGATGCCATGATCTTCATTTTCTGAATGTTGAGCTTTAAGCCAACCTTTTCACTCTCCTCTTTCACTTTCATCAACAGGCTTTTTAGTTCCTCTTCACGTTCTGCCATAGGATGGTGTCATCTGCATACCTAAGGTTATTGATATTTCTCCCGGTAATCTTGATTCTAGCTTGTGCTTCCTCCAGCCCAGCATTTCTCATGATGTACTCTGCATGTATGTTCAATAAGCAGGGTGAAAATATACAGCCTTGACGTACTCCTTTTCCTATTTGGAACCTTCTATTGTTCTGTGTCCAGTTTTAACTCTTGCTTCCTGACCTCCATAAAGATTTCTCAAGAGACATGTCAGGTCGTCTGGTATTCCCATCTCTTTCAGAATTTTCCGCAGTTTGTTGTGATTCACTCAGTCAAAGGCTTTGGCATAGTCAATAAAGCAGAAATAGATGTTTTTCTAGAACTCTCTTGCTTTTTCCATGATCCAGTGGACGTCTAATCAAGGCTATGGTTTTTCCAGTAGTCATGTATGGATGTGAAACTTGGACTGTGAAAAAGGCTGAGCACTGAAGAATTAATGGTTTTGAACTGTGGTGTTGGAGAAGACTTTTGACAATCCCTTGGACTGCAAGGAGATCCAACCAGTCCATTCTGAAGGAGATCAACCCTGGGATTTCTTTGGAAGGACTGATGCTAAAGCTGAAACTCCACTACTTTGGAATGAAAACTGACCTTTTAGGTAAACAGTTTTTTAGAATAAGAAACTACCATAGAGTTTGGGGGCTTCCTTTGTGGCTCAGCTGGTAAAGAATCTGTCCTCAATGTAGGAGACCTGGGTTGGGAAGATATCCTGGAGAAAGGAAAGGCTACCCATTCAGAATACCATGGACTGTATAGTCCATGAGGTCGCAAAGAGACGGACACAACTGAGTGACTTTCACTTTCACTTTTTATAGTTTGTAACTACAGGTAATCTATTAATAAAATTCAAAGAAAACTGTAATTATAAATAGAGAAATAATGAAGGCTACAGAAGAAACACTTCTGTTTATCACATAAAACATAGTGGGAAAGCCTTGCTTTTAAAAGTTTATACCTTATAAAAACAAGTTAACCTTATTATAATTAATAAAGTACAATTAATAAAATGTATAAAATATATGTTGTGGATATGCATACTAAAATACTATAAACGAGTTCCTCATAATGATAGCTCTATATTTAGTAAAATTTCATTAGTCTGTATATGTGTCAGCTAAATAATTTGCATACTTAAAATTCCCTGAGTACTCATAAACATGATCATTGCAATGCCTGAAATTATTCTAAGAGCAAAATCATATTAAGAGAATATTATAAACCCCGTCCAAAACCCACAAGAAGATCTCTATACTATAATATTACAGAGCCTCATCTTTCAAGACATTTGCAATCTCAACTTAGAAATAAAATCATTGTTTATTTAAAACTAGGCTTATTAAACAAAGATTTCAGCATGCAGAGATGGTGGGTTTCTCACATTTTAACACAATTCCATGTGTTACAGAGGATGAAGGAGAGAAAGAAGGAAAGCAAAGAGATGTGTCAAATTTTCTCATAAATGTTTACAATAAAGATTTATTTATCATTCCTAGGTAGTGATTAATATGTAACTTTACATTTGAATGAGTTTCCAGGACAAGGGAATACAATAGTAAAGTTTAAGCATCTGTGCTTCTTTAGAACAGAAAACTGGAAAATCACTTAACCAAGGCTGCTTACAATAATTTGTGCTAAACATTTCTTAAAATTGTTATAAAATCGTTAGTAATGCATTGCTCTATAATAGAGAACTTGGAATTGAATTGATAGTTTAGAGTTAAAAATAACATAATGTTATTGGAGACAATTGGATGACCACTTCCACTTTTTACAACATTTTTTAAGCATTTACTATATGTCCAGAGTGGTTAAGGACACTTTGATTAGGGTGGTGAGCAAAATCAGAATGATACATGACCTAATGGAACTTCTAGTCTTTCAGGCAACAAAGTTGTAGTCTCAGTTCAGTTCAGTTGCTCAGTCATGTCCGACTCTTTGCGGCCCCGTGAATTACAGCACACCAGGCCTCCCTGTCCATTACTAACTCCTGGAGTTCACTCAAACTCACGTCCATCGAGTTGGTGATGCCATCCAGCCATCTCGTCCTCTGTTGACCCCTTCTCCTCCTGCTCCCAATCCTTCCCATCATCAGGGTCTTTTCCAATGAGTCAACTCTTAGCATGAGGTGGCCAAAGTAGTGGAGTTTCAGCTTTAGCATCATTCCTTCCAAAGAAATCCCAGGGTTGTCTCCTTCAGAATGGACTGGTTGGATCTCCTTGCAGTCCAAGGGACTCTCAAGAGTCTTCTCCAACACCACAGTTCAAAAGCATCAATTCTTTGGTACTCAGCCTTCTTCACAGTCCAATTCTCACATCCATACAAGACCACTGGAATAATCATAGCCTTGACTAGATGGACCTTTGTTGGCAAAGTAATGTCTCTGCTTTTCAATATCCTCTCTAGGTTGGTCAGAACTTTCCTTCCAAGGAGTAAGCGTCTTTTAATTTCATGCCTGCAGTCACCATCTGCAGTGATTTTGGAGCCTAAAAAATAAAGTCTGACACTGTTTCCACTGTTTCCCCATCTATTTGCCATGAAGTGATGGGACCAGATGCCATGATCTTCGTTTTCTGAATGTTGAGCTTTAAGCTAACCTTTTCACGCTCCTCTTTCACTTTCATCAACAGGCTTTTTAGTTCCTCTTCACTTTCTGCCATAAGGGTGGTGCCATCTGCATATCTGAGGTTATTTTCAAGCAATAAGTTTACAATGTTTTTAAACTAGTGGTTTATATGCACAGAAACAGTAATTGGTCCATGACCATACCACTCTGAATGTGCCTTATCTTGTCTGATCTCAGAAGCTAAGCAGGGTCAGGCCTGATTATTACTTGGATAGGAGAAACAGTTGGAGAAGGCAAAGGCACCCCACTCCAGTACTCTTGCCTGGAAAATCCCATGGATGGAGGAGCCTGGTAGGCTGCAGTCCATGGGGTCGCTAAGAGTTGGACTGAGCAACTTTACTTTCACTTTTCACTTTCATGCATTGGAGAAGGAAATGGCAACTCACTCCAGTGTTCTTCCCTGGAGAATCTCAGGGACCAGAGAGCCTGGTGGGCTGCCGTCTATGGGGTCGCACAGTCAGACACGACTGAAGTGACTTAGCAGCAGCAGCAGCAGGAGAAACAGTAATCAGTGGTAAGTATTTTGAGGCTAAATCAAAACTTGGAGGCAACACATGTTGCCTACTCTAAGTCAGAATTTCTAAAGCCTATCCAAGTTACCTGAATTGACTCGTAGGTTGATAGGAAATATCAATGCCTTGTTTTATATGAACTTTAATGTTAACTATGTTGATGCTTAATCAATTTTCTTAACTACTCTTGGGAAAACTGTAAATACCCTTTGTGCCCTTATTAAAATAATGAGATTTATATAACTGATCATATTCATAGTTTATGCTTACATTGTCATCCTATATGTTCAGAAATAAATGTATTTTGTTTCAGAAAACATAACAGACAAGATTCTGAGTATAATTCTCTTCCCACTGAGAATTTATATAATTATACACACCAAACTGGATAAGGAAACAAAAGAAATAAAATTATAGGTCAATACAAAGATTACTGAATATAATTACATTTAAATGTAATGAAGATAAAAATGAATTTGAAAACCACTTTAAGTAGTTTATTTTTCCAAACATTTTCCTGTCACTAATCATAAGAGAAGATTATTAAATTAAATGATACCCCTAAGGTAGTGGTTCTTTTTTTTTTTTTTTTTGAAGTGTAAATATAATTTATTTAAACTGTTAAAAATCATCTTTTCATAGAAATAAAGGAAAGGATAAAAATTCTGCCAGCATATCACTGCTGTATTTGGATGTTAGCACTAAGGGTATATTATTATTTTTTAAGTTAATTTATTTATTTTAATTGAAAGGTAATTCCTTGACAATATAGTGATGTCTCTTGCCATATATCAACATGAATCAGCCGTGGATATACATGTGTCCCCCCATTTTCAGTCCTCCCTTGCCACTTCCCTTCCTATCCCATTCCTCTGGATTGTCTCAGAGCACTGGCTTTGGGTGCCCTGCTTCATGCTTTGAACTTGCACTGGTCATCTGTTTTACATATGGTAATATACATTTTTCAATGCTATACTCTCAAATCATCCTACTCTCACCTTCTCCCACAGAGTCCAAATGTCTGCTCTGTATATCTATGTCTCTTTTGCTGCCCTGCATAAAGGATAGTCATTGCAATTTTTCTAAATTCCATATTATGCATTAATATACATTTTTGTGTTTCTCTTTCTGACTTACTTACTCTGTATAATAGACTCCAGTTTCATTCACCTGATTAGAACAGATTCAAATGAGTTCCTTTTTATAGCTGAGTAATATTCCATTGTGTATATGTACCACAACTTTCTTTTTTTTATTTTTTATTTATTATTATTTTTTTTTGTACCACAACTTTCTTATCCAACCTGCTGATGGATAGCCAGGTTGCTTCCATGTCCTAGCTATTGTGAAACTGCTGCAGCGAACATTGGGGTACACAGGTCTCTTTCGATTCTGGTTTCCTCAGTGTGTATGCCCAGAAGTGTGATTGCTGGTTCTTATGGCAGTTCTGTTGCCAGTTTTTTTTAAGGAATCTCCACACTGTTCTCCATAGTGGCTGTTACAATTTGCATTTCCACCAACAGTGTAAAAAGTTCCTTTCTTGACACACTCTCCAGCATTTATTGTTGGTAGACTTTTTAATGGTGGCCATTTTAACTGGCCTGAAATGATACTTCCTTGTGGTTTTGATTTGCATACCTCTAATGAGTGATGTTGAGCATCTTTTCATGTGTTTATTAGCCATGTCTTCTTTGGAGAAATATCTGTTTAGTTCTTTGGCCTACTTTTTGATTGGGTTATTCACTTTTCTGGTATTGAGCTGCATGAGCTGTTTGTATATTTTGGAGATTAGTTTTTTGTCAGTTGTGTCATTTGTAATTTTTTTTCTCCCATTCCGAAGGCTTTTTTTTTTTTCCACTTTGCCTATAGTTTCATTTATTGTGCAAAAGCTTTTAAGTTTAATTATGCCCCATTTGTTTATTTTTGCTTTTATTTCCATTACTCTGGGCGGTGGGTCATAGAGGAACTTGCTGTGATTTTTTTGTCAAAAAATCTGACAAAAATTTGCTCTATGTTTACCTCTAAGGGTTTTGTAGTTTCTGGTTTTACATTTACAGGTTTAATCCATTTTGAGTTTATTTTTGTGTATGGTGGTAGAAAGTATTCTAGTTTCCTTCTTTACACGTAGCTGACCAGTTTTCCCAGTACCACTTGTTAAAGAGACTATCTTATCCAGTGTATATTTTTGCCTCATTTGTCAATGGTAAGGTGTCCATAGGTGTGTGAATTTTCTCTGGACTTTCTATTTATTTCCATTTATCTCTGTTTCTGTTTTTGTGCCAGTACCATACTGTCTTGATGACTGCAGCTTTGTAGTACAGTCTGAAGTCAGGAAGGCTGATTTCTTTAGTTCTATTCTTTCTCAAGATTGCTTTGGCTATTTGAGATTTTGAGGGTTTCCATACAAATTGTGAAATTATTTGTTGTAGTTCTGTGAAAAATGTCATTGATAGCTTGATAGGGATTGCACTGAATCAATAGATTGCTTTGGGTAGTATACTCATTTTCACTGTATTGATTCTTCCAATCCATGAACATATTTCTCCATCTATTTTTGACATCTTTGAATTCTTTCATTTTTTTCTTATGGTTTTCTATGTACAGGTGTTTTGTTCCTGTAAGTAAATTCATTCCTAAGTATTTTATTATTTCATTGCAATGGTAAATGGGGTTGTTTCCTTAATTTATCTTTCTGTTTTTTCATTGTTGGTGTATAGGCATGCAAGGGATTTCTGCATGTTAATTTTATATCTGTATTCATTGATTAGCTCTAATAATTTTCTAGTGGTATGTTTAGGGTTTTCTACGTAGAAGATCATGTCATCTGCAAGCAGTGAGAGTATTACTTCTTCTTTTCCAATCTGGATTCTTTTTATTTCCTTTCTTCTCTAATTGCTATGGCTAGGACTTCCAAAACTATAGGGAATAGTAGTGGTGAGAGTGAGCACCCTTGTCTTGTTCCTGATTTTAGAGGAAATGCTTTCAATTTTTCACCATTAAGGATAATGTCTGCTGTGATTTTGTCATACATGACTTTTATTATGGTGAGGTAAAATCTTTACGCCTGTGCACTGGAGTTTTTATCATAAGTAGGTGTTGAATTTTGTCAAAGGCTTTCCCTGTATCTATTGAGATAATCTATATTTTTTATCTTTCAGTTTGTTAGTATGGTATAGCACATTGATTGATTTGCAAATATTGAAGAATCCTTGCATCCCTCGAATAAAGCCCACTTGGTCATGATATATGATCTCTTTAATGTTTTTGGATTCTGTTTGCTAGAATATTGTCGAGGATTTTTGTGTCTATGTTAATCAGTGATATGGGCCTGTAGGTTTCTTTTTTTGTGGCATCTTTATCTCATTTTGGTATCAGGGCAACGGTGGCCTGATATGAGTGTGGAAGTTTTACTTCCTATGAAATTTTCTGGAAGAGTTTGAGTAGGACAAATGTTGGCTCCTCTCTAAATTTTTAGTAGATTTCAGCTGTGAAACCATCTGGTCCTGGCCTTTTTTTTTTGTTGGAAGCTTTTTGATTGCAGTTTCAATTACTGTGCTTGTGATTGGTCTGTTCAGAGTTTCTGTATCTTCCTAGTTCAGTTTTGGAAGGTTATACTTTTCTAAGAATTTGTCTATTTCTTCCAAGTTGTCCATTTGATTGTTTTATAGTTGCTCATAGTAGTCTCTTAGGAACTTTTGTATTTCTGTATTGTCTGTCGTGATTTCTCAGTTTTCATTTCTAATTTTATTGATTTGATTTCTCTCCATTTTTTTCTTGATGAGTCCAGCTGATGGTTTGTCTATCTTGTTTATCTTCTCAAAGAACCATCTTTTTGTTTATCTTTGCAATAGTCTCAGGAGTCATCTCTCTGGAGGCATTTGGTGTTCACTGGAGAAGTTTCGTTTATTACAACAGGGATAGAAGGGGAGATATTACTGGTTTCTAGTCTGCAAAGGGTAAGGATATCACTGTATTTTGAAATACACAGGATTGTTCCCCGAACAAATAATTGTCAGGCTCAAAATATCAACAGTGTCATGACTGAGAAAACCTGCACTAAATTCACAAAAAAATTTAAACTGGATGAATAATTATTACTAAATATTTAAATTTTAAATAGTAACTCACTGATACAGGAATGTAGAGATTAGTATTATCTCATTTCTTATATACTTCCATTTATTTTTGCATTTTATAATTAATTGTAACATATAATTGAACTTTAATTATAAAAGTCTTCTCAAAAGTGTTTAATCTAAGCTCTAAATTTAAATGATGCTGTAGCCATTAATGATTTTTTAAAATTTAAATTCTTTTAATTTGCTCTATTCTTTAATAGTTTTCTTGGGTAGTTTTAGGTTCACAATAAAATTGAGCAGAAAGAACAGAGATTTCACATACTCCCTTATGCCATTCACTCAGAGCCAGCCCCACTATCATCTTCCTCAGGAGATAGATTATTTGTTACAGCTGTGAAAAGAAGAGACATGAAAAGAAAAGGAAAAAGGAAAAATATTCCAATTTGAATGCAGAGTTCCAAAAATAGCAAGGAGAGATAAGAAACTCTTCTTCAGCTATCAGTTCAGTTCAGTTCAGTCGCTCAGTCGTGTCTGACTCTTTGCGACCCCATGAATCGCAGTACGCCAGGCCTCCCTGTCCATCACCAACTCCCGGAGTTCATCAGACTCACGTCCATTGAGTCCGTGATGCCATCCAGCCATCTCATCCTTGGTCGTCCCCTTCTCCTCCTGCCCCCAATCCCTCCCAGCATCAGGGTCTTTTCCAATGAGTCAACTCTTCGCATAAGGTGGCCAAAGTACTAGAGCTTCAGTTTTAGCATCATTCTTTCCAAAGAAATCCTAGGGTTGATCTCCTTCAGAATGGACTGGTTGGATCTCCTTGCAGTCCAAGGGACTCTCAAGAGTCTTCTCCAACACCACAGCTCAAAAGCATCAATTCTTCTGCGCTCAGCCTTCTTCACAGTCCAACTCTCACATCCATACATAACCACAAGAAAAACCATAGCCTTGACTAGACGGACCTTAGTCAGCAAAGTAATGTCTCTGCTTTTGAATATACTATCTAGGTTGGTAGATAACTTTTCTTCCAAGGAGTAAGTGTCTTTTAATTTCATGGCTGCAGTCACCATCTGCAGTGATTTTGGAGCCCAAAAACATAAAGTCNACCTCATCATCTTTTAGGATTTGAAATAGCTCAAATTCCATCACCTCCACTAGCTTTGCTCATAGTGATGCTTTCTAAGGCACACTTGACTTCACATGTCTGACTCTAGGTGAATTATCACTCCATCATGGTTATCTGGGTCATGAAGATCTTTTTTGTATAAGTCTCTGTGTATTCTTGCCACCTCTTCTTAATATCTTCTGCTTCTGTTAGGTCCTTACCACTTCTGTCCTTTATTGCTGTCTCTTATACACATCTTCTGCAGTGATTTTGGAGCCCAAAAAATAAAGTCTGACACTGTTTCTACTGTTTCCCCATCTATTTGCCATGAAGTGATGGGACCAGATGCCATGATCTTCATTTTCTGAATGTTGAGCTTTAAGCCAACTTTTTCACTCTCCTCTTTCACTTTCAACAAGAGGCTTTTTAGCTCCTCTTCACTTTCTGCCATAAGGGTGGTGTCATCTGCATATCTGAGGTTATTGAGATTTCTCCCAGCAATCTTGATTCCAGCTTGTTTCTTCCAATCCAGCGTTTCTCATGAAGTACTCTGCATAGAAGTTAAATAAGCAGGGTGACAATATACAGCCTTGACGTACTCCTTTTCCTATTTGGAACCAGTCTGTTGTTCCATATCCAGTTCTAGATTTGCTTTATCCATTTGCTGGTTTGTTTTTTTTTTTTAATTATACCAATTACTTTTATTGAGACAGGAACTTTGATTAACTGTATATCTATTTTTTGTCCATATAGATATATATGTGATATTTATGTATAATTAGTTATATATTCATTAGTGTATATACTCTGTTTTATTATGCATATATGTTTATTGTTGTTGACTCTTTTGTGATCCCAGGGACTGTAGCCTGCCAGGCTCCTCTGTCCATGGGATTTCCCAGGCAAGAATACTGGAGTGGGTTGCCATTTCCATTTGCTTTGATGATCAGAATGAAACCAACAAATAACGTGGATGTTTCTTGTGGTAATTGACTGGGAGGCAATGCCTGCGGCTTGCCTCTTCTGCGTGAGAACACTCTGTGGATCTAAGCATGTGAGCACTGTTAATGACCAGAAGTACTTTCGGAGGAAGTGGGGCCAGTGTCCTGGGTACCATCTGATTCCCTCTGAAGGGCTCCAACCACTTGCAGACCATTATCTCATTAGTTCTCAAAATATCCCAGGGAGGAAGAAGGGAAGAAAGATGCTAATGGATAATGAAATGTTACAAAGCACTTTACTAATGAAATAATCACTTCCTTTGCCCCCACCCCTAAATCCCTAAGCCCAGATGCAGAAACTGAGGCAGAGGGAGCTGAAATTGCTGACCCATGATCTCCAGAGAGAGAGGCAGAAACAAGACCTGGGGTGGGCTGGGGGTGTGGGGTGAGGGTGGGGCTGGGAGTAGGATGGAAGGCTGTTGCCTAGCAAGCTGATGGAGTTGTTTTGTTTTGTTTAAAGGCAACGTGGAGAGAAGGGCTAAATCACTCAAGATAACAGCAAACTTTTATTTCTAAACCAGCACCAGGTGTGAATTGCAGGAAAATCAGAAATGTGCTGAGAAGAGGAGTGGGCACTGGGCCAAGATAAACCCGGGCCCAGGTTCTCCTAAGTGGCACTTGGGGTGCAGCTGGCCTCTTCAGCCAGCTCAGGACTTTCCTGATAAGTACAAGGCAATTTGGGCCACGTCTTTATAGACACACACAGCACGTTTGAAATTACCTCATTTGGTCTAATTCCTCAGATTTTTAACCCAGGCCTTTGAGGCTATTTTCTTAAAGAACTGCTTTGATCAACTGCTTTCATTTTTAAAGAAGCTGATTTGGTTTGAGTTTCTTCTCTGCTTCAAAAGTAGGAGCCTACATCTTACTGAAAAGTGTTTTGAGAGTCACCTAACAGGGCTCTTCTGGGTCCCTTCTTCTGTTATTCAAGAGTCTTCTGCTTGTGGAACGCATGGCTTCCAGCCCTGGTACATCAGCTGGCTCTTCACCCGTCTCGGAGGCCGTGTGTGTTCCTTTGTTTAAATTTCATGGCCTTCATGCTTTCTTCTCCAGGCTCTGTGAAATCTTTCTTTGGAGGGGTCTCCCTGCCATACAGATGGCTGGTAAGTGTAGGTCAAAGGAGTGAATCTCTAATTGTGAAACCACATAGAATCTGTGGGAGAAGGGAATTTGACAACATTCTACCAGGCAGCCTACTTGGAAAGGTCAACCTCACCAGGAAAAGGTAGATCATTCTTGAAAAAACACAAGTGCTGTTTCTCTCTTAGAATCAGCTTACCCAACATGTTTAAAGTTGCTAATGTGAATGAATCCACAGAATTCATTTGTTCATTCATTCATTCAACAGACTCACAAATGAATAAGTAATGGCCCCTAATACACAGGAATTCATTGAAATGTAAATGTAAATTCAGTGACTCCAAGGTAGCCGTGATGGAACTGCATGACCTCAAGCTTTAAAAGGACTCTTGCAGAAAACTGAGAAAAAGCACACTCCCCAGAGATATCACTTTGCCAACAAAGATCCGTGTAGTCAAAGCTATGGTTTTTCCAGTAGGCATGTGTGGATGTGAGGCTTGGACCTTAAATGAGGCTGAGTGCCAAAGAATTGATGTGTTCAAATTGTGATGCTGGCGAAGACTCTTGAGGGCTCTTTGGACAGCACGGAGATCACACCAGTCAATCCTAAGGGAAATCAACCTTGAATTGGAAGGACTGATTCTGAGGCTCTACTACTTTGCCAGCTGATGCGAAAAGTCCACTCATTGGAAAAGACTCTGATGCTGGGAAAGAGTGAAGGCAAGAGGAGAAGGGGGTGCAGAGGATGAGAGGGTTGAATGGCATCATCGACTCAAAGGACATGAGTTTGAGCAAGCTCTGGGAAATAGTGAAGGGCAGGGAAGCTTGGTGTGCTGCAGTCCATGGAGTCACAAAGAGTCAGACACAACTGAGCAACGGAACAACAACCAGAGTGACGATAATAGTCCTGTTGGGGAGGGGAGCTGAGTCATGCCAAACACTTTGAAAACTACAAAAAGGCCTTACAGGAGTCCCAGGTGAGATCAGGGAGAGAGCAACAGGCTCGGAGCTTGGAGTGATGGTGAAACCCCAAGCTCGATGGCCTAGAGAAGGCTGAGTTGAGAGAGACCTACTTCTGTTTTCTCTGACAAAGAGGATGATGGAACAATGCCGAGAAAGAAGGAGCGCCGCCAAGTGATGGTGGAAGCTGGGGAGCTTGTGAGAGACCTGCTGCTACTCTGAATTCAGACCTCAGCAATAAACGAATGATGCTGCAAATTACTGGGGCAACTTGACGATGAGATTCTGAAGTTATAACTGGTTGAAATTAGAAGAATCTTAGAGAAAGGAAGACATGTTAAGGAAAAAGTGCTGGCTAGGCCATGTGTTTATTTTTCAAAATGGAGAGGAAGTTGATTTTATAGGCTATGGACAGGCCAGCGTGTTGTGCATGTTGGACAAGAGTTGGTCATGGAAGGGTGAATCTGTGAGCGCCTTGAAGACAATGTAGTGAGCACTGGAAAAAGGTGGGAAGAAGGAACTGCCCGCTCTCTCAGCCTCCTCTTTGTCTTCCTCCATTTGTCTTTGATATTCTTGGGCCAAAGTCCTGAGAAGTCCACTGATGAGAAAGAAATGTGGCAGCCAGTATGTCGCTGTCGTTTCCTGAAGTCACTTGATAACTGTGATGCAGACAAGATGCCAAGGGCACCAGCTAACGATGCCATCACACGGGGAAAGGGGAGGATATGCTGGGGATGTCTGGCTGGGAAGATACAGTATTAGCGTCCACCGTGCCTGGTCTCTGTGGGCTGGAAGGGCCGTCAGGCCAGAGCATCTGTCTACTCACTCTCCAGGACTGTGACCTTCCAACTTGCCTGGCTGTTACCTATAGTAAGAAGGACATTTTCTAGCTCAACCCAGAATATACATAAACACACATATGTAACTGAAATACTCATTCCAGAAAACACCAACACTCTCTTATCATGTTCAGTTTACTTTGGTATTTTCTAGTCAAGTCTACTCTTTTTCATAACAAAATGCTTGTTGAGCCTATTAAATTGATTTCAGGACTTATTAAAGGGTTGAAATTCATAGTTTAAAAGTCTGTGTCTCAGGGATTAGATCTGGGATGCACAGATGCTAATTACTGCTTCAGGATCACAACTTCTATGGGTGGAGGTGACAAAAGATGATGTTGGTTTCTTCTGGAGCAGTGAATTATTGCTTCTTCCACTAGTCAAGTTCAGGATGAATGAAGGCCTGATAAGAGTGATGCAGAAAGGATTCAAATATCAAATGGAGACTGAAATAACTCAGCCCCAAGGTCCTTTTGTTTCTAAGATGCTCTGGTTAGATCAGTGGAAGTGAAGTGAAATGAAGTCGCTCAGTCGTGTCCGACTCCTTGCGACCCCGTGGACTGTAGCCTACCCGGCTCTTCCCTCCATGGGATTCTCCAGGCAAGAGTACTGGAGTGAGTTTGTCATTTCCTTCTCCAAGGGATCTTCCCGACCCAGGAATCAAACCCGGGTCTCCCGTGTTCCAGGCAGACACTTTAACCTCTGAGCCACCAGGGATCAGTGGAACTGACTGCTTAAGCATTCCTGACGCTTCAGGCCACATTAACGGAAGCGTGGTGTACATCTCCTGGAAGGTCAAGGAGGCACTGCTCCCTGCTATTCAGACCGCACATCAGAGTATCAGGAACCAGTCTGGGAACACACTGGGAGAGGTACTTTTGAAATTATTCACTCATTTGTTCATTT